>PVIU01008191.1:0-85278 GCA_004026605.1 Ondatra zibethicus | reverse complement strand
AGATTCTCCCCCCAGCTAAGACTCTCCCCCCAGCTAAGACTCTCCCCCAGCTAAGACTTTCCTCCCAGCTAAGACTCTATGCTCAGCTAAGACTCTCTCCCTGCCAGCTAAGACTCTCCACACCCCAAGCTAAGACTCTCTCCCTTACCCTTCACATCAAGAATATTTATTTGAGGCTTATTAAAGTTGAAGTTCATAAAATACGGTTTCTAGTGGCTACAGATTTTCTTTCTAGTAATAATACTCTTGGGGGCTGGAGAGATGGTTCAATAATTAGGAACTCTGGCTGCTCTTTCAGAGGATCTGAGTTCAGTTTCCAGCACCCACATAGTTGCCGGCAACCAGCTGTAACCCCAGTTCCAGGGCATCTAGTTCCCTCTTCTGGCCTCGAAGGGTACCACCAGGCACACATGTGGTATACCTATCTACAAACAGGCAAAACACTCATGCACACAAAATAAGTAAATTAAAAAAAAAAAAAAAAAGCTTGCCCTCAGGACAGCAAGATGACTGGCCAGGTAAAGGCTTGCTGCCAAACCTGATGACCTGACTCAATATCCGGAGCTCACACGATGGAAGGAAACTGACTCCTGAAATCTTGCCCTCTGGTTTCCACTCTCATGTACTTCTCTCCCCCCAAAATTAAGTAAATATACAAGTTTAAAAAGAAAGCGACCTCTCAACAGTACTGGGGAGATGGTCCAGCAGATAAAGGATTTTCTGTGTGATCTCAAAGACCTGAATTCTGATCCCCAACACCCAGTGCAAACCACTTGCGCCAGCACACACCTGCAATCCTGCCTGGGGAGAGAGAGAGACAGGAGAGTCCTGAACACAGGCCAGACAGTCTAGGCCAGCAGTTGAGCTCCAGGCTCAGTGAGAGACGCTATCTCAAAAAATCATGAGACAAGAGTTCAAGACACCCAAGTTGATACCTAGTCTTCCCAGGCAGGCATGTAATCACAGGCATGTGTTTATACACATCAACACACACACACAGTTACAAAGACTTCTCCCTAGCAACTGTCTGGTTAACCTTGAACTATCATTGCCCTTGTTAGCTATGCTCGCTACCCAGAATTACTGCTTCAGACAGCCCAAGCAGCCTTTTTCATCTAATCTTTAGGATCTTCGGATTGCCCCGACTGTCTTGAACTCAAGGTTTGCTACAGCATTCCTCTCTGGATAACTTCTCTCTAATTAGTACTTATGTTGACATGGGATTCCAGGCCAGGCTGCCTACTACTTCCTAATCCACTTCAGTTCCTAGGCCAGACAGGCATTCATAAGCGAAAGCGTGTGTAGGCAGCAGCGTCCTGAGTACTTAATGGAGACAGCATTTCCCAAAAAAAACTTCCCCAAATATAAGCTTGACTGGGAAGAGGAAGCCTGGTGTACCCAGGAGAGGCATAAAGGAGACAGTTGTTGCAGTCAAGAGGCCCGGAGAAACACTCAGGACGGGAAGGGGGAAGGGGAAGGATGCAAGTGAGTCGTGGCAGTTGACTATTTGAAGAATTAGGGAAATATCCAGAATAAAAGAAGGCATATAAACATTAGAACAGGAAATTGTGTGTTCAGCATCGACCGAAATCTGTGGTACCCTTGTGTGTTTCTAGGAAGAAAACACACCAAGGACTGAAGGAGCTAGCTCTCCCTCCTGCATTAAGCTCGTTTTGTTCAGATCATTTTAGCACTCATTGTGCCCTGTGATGCTGAAAAGTGCGCATGGTGCACAGCTCGTGACAGCATGGCTCCCTCCTCCCTCCAGGATATGGTGTCACTCTAGTCTCACTGCCCTCAGTAAAACTAGACACAAAACTAAAACCATGCGCTGAGTCAGATCCGCTTCCAGGGCTGAGGCACACACTCCCAGGCAGAGTGAGCTCTGACTGACCCCTCACTCCAGCACAATAGGTGACTGACTGAGATGGTGTTGGCCTCTGCCCTGGCCAAGAAGACACACTGGACTTCCATGCCCGCCTGGGTCCAGGGTCCAGGAGGAGCAACCAGCAGCTTCAAGGCTACCTTCTGCCTCAGGATGGCACACAGTCCCAGCTCCAGCCCCGGAACCACCCTCCTTGATTTCCTCAGAAGATGTCACATGACTTTTGGGGCAGTACAGTCTTCCGGGTTCACACCTTATCTGACAGGCATTGGGGTCATTGTTCTCACATCCCATCTAGACACCAGGTCCTCCCTGAGTGATGCCTCAGGTTCCTCCACTTGTTAGTGCCTCTCCCACCTGCCAAGGTTTACCCCAGATAGAGGCAAGAAGGCCCGGCAATGGGCTCTGAGCAGTCACTTCTTTCATTCTGCCTGAGCACACATGGAGCCTTCCTTAGGTTTCCACACATCCATCGTCTTCCCAAGACAGTGGTTCTGCCCTTCCCAGGAACCATATGGTGGAGTGGCTCCAAGGAGCACACTTTCAGAAGGCTGAAAGAGCTCAGCCCAGTCCACCATGTAAAGATTACATTTTTATTTCTGTAATCTCTTCTGCAGAAGATTTTAGTGTAGCAAAGAGAGTTTGGGGGCCATTCTGAATATCACTGGCACCCCAGTCATCTTCCATGACCACAGGTAAATTTTTCTGGGAATATATTGTATTTTAGACTCTCAAGGAGCAAACCACCAGGAACTGAAGAGAGGTTCAGCAAGTAGGAGTGTTTGTTGCTCTTGCAGAAGACCCGAATTTGGTTCCTTTCACATTGGTTGGCTCACAACTGCTTGTAACTACAACTCCAAGGAGACCAGTGACCTCTTCTGGCTTCCTTGGGCACACACATATTGTATACATTCATACAGACACACACACACATTGTATACATTCACACAGACACACACATACAGTATACATTCACACAGGCACACACACACATTGTATACATTCACACAGACACACACATATAGTATATATTCACACAGGCACACACATATTGCATACATTCACATGACATACACACATATTGTATACATTCACACAGGCACACACACATATTGTATACATTCACACAGGCACACACATATTGTATACATTCACATGACATACACACATATTGTATACATTTACACAGGCATACACATATTGTATACATTCATATGACATACACACATATTGTATACATTCACAAGGGCACACATATATTGTATACATTCACATGACATACACACATAATGTATACATTCACACGGACACACACATATTGTATACATTCACACAGGCACACACATATTGCATACATTCACACAAGCACACACACACACATGAAAACAAAATATTTTTTTTAATTTACAAGAAAAACAAGAAATGTGGTGGCACACATGTTTAGTCCCAGAGCTTGGGAGGCAAAAATCAAATAGATTTCTATGAGTCTGAAGAAAAAAAAAATCTTGAGTCCATGTTGAAGGCCTCAGTCCACAACAGCCAATTCTAGTGGCCTGCTCAGTCGGCCGTGTATTGGCAGTAGGTGGCCGATCGTCTTAGCTGGTACGACTGTGCTAAGAAGAGAGGTAGAAACATATCTGAATGGAGTGTCAGGAGCAAGGAGCTGACACTTAAGTGACCACCATCCACATCCACCCACTAAGGTGGTAACTTCCGTGCCGACCAGCAACAGGAGTCCTACTGAATCCCTGCCGTCGTTGATGTCACTTTCCACCAGTAACACCGTCATAGTGGCGCCAGAGGAAAGATGCATCACCACTTTTGAGTTCTGCCTTCATGAAATGAAGGAACCAGATATAGACAGAATCTGAACCCAGAGTACACACAGTAGGATGCTATGGCAGTGGGGTTTAGCTATTTATAGAAATGTCACACCAGAAATGAATGTGTGTGTATGTGCGTGTGTTCACAAGACACACAAGTGGAGATGAAGATCTATTCGTCCCACTGGGCTAATCATGGAGACAGAAAAGGAGAAAGGAAAGGAATGGGTGGATTGAGTAAACTAGTGAGTTGGAAGTCTGAATTCAGGGAACAATGGGAAAGAAGATAGTCTGGGTGAACTTACCAAACAGGGCTCAGTTGGGAAACACACAGAAACCAAGCTGCTGGGACAGCCAGTTCTTGATGGATTGATTGATTGACTTCCAAATTACAAGTGAGGAGCCTCTCATCTTTAGGGAAGAATCAAACATCTAGTCATTTAAAATTTTACAAGACCCTGCCTCATCTAAATCTATAGCACTTAAGAGGCCGGAACAAACTTAATAATTTGCGGAGTGTTTTCTCAACCTACTTTCTACAATTAACAATTATTTGAAAGAAAAGTTGGTAAGCTATTGCAAGAATATCAAAACCAAGGAGATGTCCTTGGGTTTTCATGGTGTGTAACTGAAAACCACCATTGGAACTGCTAATAAAGATGTAACTTGGGGCTGAAGAGATGGCTCTGAGGTCAAGAGTCCTTGTTGCTCTTCCAGAGGACAAGAGTTCAGTCCCCAGCACTAAAGTCAGGCAGCTTATCGCTCCAAGGTGCTGGGAACCCAATAGAGTGCTCTTAACTGCTTGACCATGTCTCCATCCTCGAGAGATGTGAGCCCTTGATCAGCCGGTACACAGCCCGTGTTTCCCACCTCTGTATGCGCTGTGCGGTGTGTCTTTATTGTCACCTTAAATCTGAGCGGCTGGGATCACTCACACAAGTTCTGCGCGAGACTGATCTATTGATGTTCACACGGGACTGAGGGAAAAGACTCACGAGGCTCCATCCTGAGGTGTGTGAGCAGCAAGCATCTGCTGGGAGGAGATGCGATGTAGCAGCCAGTAAGTACTCCGTGTTCCTAAGAGTAACCCCAATAAACTCATAGGTCCACCACACTGGGCTTGAGTGGAATCCATTTGGTCTGTCGCTGCCCTCTCCATATAAAGTTAATGGAAACAGTCTCCCCGCGGAAAGTCACGCTGCAACCTCTCAAAACCTTCTTTGATTGTGTTTTCTGGATGTCACCGAGTCTCCCCGAGACAGAAAACGCTTTTCAAAGCTTTCTTTTCCAAACAAAACTTGAAATTTCGAAGAGTCGCAGCTCCCCCTGGTGGCCGGTTGCCGCGGTTCAAGCTCAATATTTTGGAGAACAATAAAGTTTAAGCGAATCTCACTCACATAGTTTTCCATCAGGTGTGGTTTCTTTTTTGTCCACAAATTCTTACAAGTGCTAATTCTTGCCGGGCGGTGGTGGCGCACACCTTTAATCCCAGCACTCGGGAGGCAGAGGCAGGCGAATCTCTGCGAGTTGGAGGCCAGCCTGGTCTACAAGAGCTAGTTCCAGGACAGGCTCCAAAGCCACAGAGAAACCCTGTCTCGAAAAAACAAAATAAAAATTAAAGCTAATTCTTGTTTCTGAGGTGGAAGATGGCTTACAATAGATGATTCACAGCCCATTGGCGAATGACTGTGGTTCAACCGAACACTGTATCTGGGCATCAGAGAAAGATGTATTAAAATTTAAAAATATAGCGGGCTGTGAGACACACAAGTCTGAGCCTTTGGGACGACGTTCTAGTCCTGTTCTGTTGATGCCTGGAGATGAACTCTGTGGCCAGATCTGACGTGTCTGCGCTTCACTTTCTTCATCTATGGGAAGGGATTGGCAGTATTGATAAGCTTACAGGGACCTGAACTTGTGGGTTTGGAGTGAGGACATTGGCACCGCAGCCTAAATAGAGGAAATGGGCAACAATTCCAATGAGCTGGGTGGCTGGGTTTGTACCTCAGTCACATTAGTTACCACCGTGTTTACCCTCTGACCCCCACTGTATGCTATTGAAGTGCTCCCGAATAATAGATTATTCTAGAGATACAGAGATAAACACTACCATCAAACTCACATGCAGGAGAAGGCAGCTTGATCCTCACCCAGCTGCACACCACCAATAATTGGTAAAATGCAGGTTTATGCTCTCACCTGCCCACCCTACTTCTAGAACATCACTTTCTGGGAGTTTAACCAGAACAAAGTCAAGCGTACATGTGCTCCTTCAGTTGGGATATTAACCTCAGACTCTTATAAAGGAATTTTTAAAAGATAATCTACATGACCAACAGCAACCCCGGAATTTTGGGTTAAAAGGAAGATATGAAAATAATTACCCTATGCCCAAACCAAGGAGAACTTCTGGAAGAACTCCTGGAAGGTCAGGAAATGTGCCCAAAACATTGCATGAAAATACAAATTATGTAACATTAAACCTGTATGTATATATTGACGTTGTATAGATTATTAAGTAAAAGAAAATTCCCCCAAAAGAATGTACATCTATACCAGGGCAGTGAGAATAGAATATTATATTATTCATTATTTCTGCCTAATTCATTCTTCCCAGACCCCATCTTCCAAATTTTCCCCAATTCTAGAAATACTTTTGGCAAAGGTATTTAGCAAGTGCACTCTATGAGGCTTTCTAGTTCTGAATTTTTATTACTTTGCACAGAGGGGGGTGTGGAAATTAAAAGTATAGTAGAGAGGGCTTATCGTGCTCCTAGTAGCTCCTAAATTGGCTCCTCAGAGTCCCCTGGAGAAACCAAAATGAAAATCCCTCCCCAGTCTAACAGATGGGCAGAGGGAGTGGGGGCATGGCTGATCTCAGTGTTGACCCTAGGATCACCTGGAAAACAGGACTCAAGGAGGGGTTGTCTGGATCACAGTGGTCTGGGTCTATGTGAACTGTCTTAAATGTCTTAGATTGGTACAGGATGACCCAGCCTGAATATGGATGACCACTGGGACTTGGAGCCCTGGTCTGGGTACAAACAGAGAAAGCTAGCTGTACGTCCCACACTTTTACTTCTTCATTTCTGTCTGTGGGTGTGGCATGGCCAGCTCCTTCAAGTCTCTGTCACCTTGACACACACACAGAGGGGGGGAGAGGGAGAGTTAATTGTGAGCTAAAAGAAACCCTTTCTTCCCCTAAGTGCTTTTTGTCTGGGAGCTTTATTTCAGCAAAAGAAATGAAACTGGGAGACCCCCATCATGTCGCTTGTCTCCTCTGACTGGCACATTAACATGGCCCTCTTAAAAACCAAACACAGACCAGAACTATTTATCAGCTATTGATATTGATTTAAAAGCTGACCAATGTCAATAAATTTTAACTTCAGATTTAATTTCTTCATTTTCTTTAAGTTAAAATCTTTCTTGATTAAAGAATGAGTTTACTAATTAAGAAGGGCTGGGCATGAAGTGTAGTAAGGCAGGAGCTGCCTAGCACACTGAAGCCATAAACAAACAAAATGTTTGTTCCCCAGCATTGAAACAAAGGGACAAAAGGGGTGGG
The DNA here is from genome assembly GCA_004026605.1 of Ondatra zibethicus. Classification (NCBI taxonomy): domain Eukaryota; kingdom Metazoa; phylum Chordata; class Mammalia; order Rodentia; family Cricetidae; genus Ondatra; species Ondatra zibethicus. The sequence continues at coordinate 78,002 of PVIU01008191.1, read as the reverse complement.
GGAACGTCCACTGCAAAGATTATGAGTGTTAGACCCAACAACACTGAACAGGGATGAGTATGGTATTCCCAACCATACTCATTGTGAATGACTTGTTCACATCTTTTGGTTTTCACTAAGAACCAAGAGTTATCCCTTGATGGTCACAGGTCTGAAAGCTACAACATAAGATTTGAGATGAAAAAGAATGCATTCAGTACTAAGAATGCATATGGGAACTTTTCAGTTAATGTATTAGGGGAACTTTGTTTTAGAGAATGGACAGTCCATGAGTTCTCAGTAGCCCTTAAGTGTACAGAGTAAGAAACAGTCTCCTGGCCACATAATGTTTATGAATCCAAGGCTTGAGTTATGAATTCCAAGAACCTTCCAGAGAATTCTGGAATTCGGTCATCTGTAGCGTTTGCTGAAGCGTTGGTGAACATCAGAACAGGATTCTTGTTTTTGGTGTAGAAACCTTAATGAGTCTCAGGTACACAGTGAAGAAGATAGAGGACCCTGATTCGGACACATCACCAAAGTCTGTTTCATCCAGGGTCCCCCGTGTCACTTTGTTCACAACGACCCTTCAGGGCTTGGTCAATGGTCTAAAACTCAAATTAAAATGAGAAGTAAAAGGCTCTGTCTCTGAGTCCCATGTTTCAAAAAGAAACGCATCCTGTTGTGGCAACCTTCAACCAAGTGCACAAATGTCTAAGAATCAAAACCAGAACCTAGGCTTAATTGACAGGCTGTGTGGAAACAGTCTGGGAGGAGGACCCTTGGGGACACTCATGGTGTGGGCAGCCAGTGCTGGGCTCTCTCACTTGGGTAAATCACCAATGACTCCTCCCCTTCCAAGCTCTTGCTGCTCCTTCTGGGTCAGTTCTCTCCCCGATCTTTCTTTCTGCCCTTTCCTGGAATACATCCTTCACCAGATGTTAAGGTTCCCACACAGACCAACCATAATAAAAGCATCCATCTCTATTTTCCTTTTTAATATGTCTTTGTGTGTAAGCTGAATGAACTATGCACACCTGGGTTGATACTAAAACCCTTTAGAGACTTATTCTGTGTGTGTGTCTGTCTGTCTGTCTGTCTATGTATACTCCAGAGTGTACACATGTGCAGCACATGTGTGCAAGTGCCTGTGGAGGCCAGAAAAGGGTGTCAGATCCCCAAAACTGGAGTCGCAGCAGTTGTGAGCTACCCCATGTGTGTGCTGAAAACCAAACCTGGATACTCCACAAGAGTGGTAAATGTTCTCAACTACTGAGTCATCCCCTGATCTCTCTGAAACATTTTAGATGCCTAGACATAGTATGTGCCCAATCAATAAACAATGAAGAAAGACAGGAAAGGAGAAAAAACAAAGGAAGGAAGAAAGGAAGGAAAGAAGGAAGGCAAGCAACCTAATAATGAAATTAAATTAGAGGTACCACCTTGCCACACTTGCTTTGAGAACTGTGTGGTGATGCAGTCAAATCATAACTGGGATGTAAATAACACACTCAGGACACTGGTAAACAGTTAAACATGCACGTCACTGTCTGCTGGTTTCTCCACTGTAGACACCAATGAAGGAAAAAGTTACCCAACCGCACAGGCCACCTATCTGAATCATCAGAGGACTCGCACAAAGACTTTTCCAATAAAAAGCAGAAGGTCAACTTACTGCCAGTAGCATATTCATTACTGAGTATGATAAATACACATGCAGGACCTCCCTCACCAGTAGTCAAGGATAGTTGGAGTGCCTTCAAGAGGTAGGCAAATTCTGCACGACTATGACCCCACCATCACTATCAAACCCATGAATAGGAAATGTCCTAGCCTGAGTACCATTTGGAAAGTTTGCCCAATGTGTTGAGGAAATAGTATAATGTTCTAGCATCTTCTTCCTTCTGATGCACTAACCTTTCATCACAGCCTCCAGTAAGAAAGATATGTGCTCCTGTCTCCTCTTTGCCTACTCTCCATCACCCTGTATTACAAAGGGCCATCCTATGGTCCAGGTACCAAGGATTCTCGTGCTAGAACTGTCATTCCTAGAGCGGTGATGCTGAGAGATGTTGTGACCTTCGAGAGGTTGGCTCACTAGGTCAAAGGTGTTGCCTATGCAAGAAATTAAGACACTGAAGAGTAATTTTATCTTAATTTTTATATTTATTTACTTTACTTCATATGAGTATTCTGCCTGCATGTATGTCTGTGCACCAAGTACATGCCTGGTATCCATGGAGGTCAGAAGAAGACATTGGATCCCCTGGAACTGGAGTTACAGACAGCTGAAAACTGCCGTGTGATTGCTGGGGATTGAATATGGCTCTTTCTGGAAGAGCACTCAGTGCCCTTAGCCACGGGGCCGTCTTTTCAGTTCCAGGGCACTGAATGGTTCTTACGTGAATGTTGCTGGATAAAAGCAAGATGGACACTGGGGAGAAGGCTCAGTCAGTGAAGAGCTTGCCATGAGAGGCTGGAGTCTGAGTTCAAGCTCTAGAACCCAGGTAAAAAAGCTGCATATGGTGCCATGCACTGGAGCAGGCAAACAGTGGCCCCTTTGGCCCAGTGGCCAGCTAGCCTAGCCTACTTGGTGAGTTCTAGGCCAGTGAGAGAGCCTGTGTCAAAAAAAAATACAAAAAACAAAAGTATGGTGGGCAATTCTGAGAGACAATACCCAGGGTTTTCCCCTGGCCTCCCCATGTACACACGCACCTGTGCATACACACATACCTGCACACCACAGAGAGAGAGAGAGAGAGAGAGAGAGAGAGAGAGAGAGAGAGAGAGAGAGACTGGACCTTCCCCAGTGCCTCTGGCTCTCTGTCTTGCCGGGTAATCTCCCCATATTGCACACAACCCCACCATAACACCGCACCTGTGACTCAGCAGACCGTTTGGATGTTAAGTTTCCAGAATGGCAAGCTAAATAAACTTCTTTATACAGTACTAAGCCTTAGATGTTTCAGGTAACAATAGAAATCAGATTAACATCGAGCTTAAAATGGTGTGTGGGCAGGGGAGATTTGACAAAACAAGCTCCGTTATAACAGTTAACAGAGGAAAAGAAGGAAAAGGAAAACCATGGTGACCACACTGTCTAGGGCAATCCCGAGCAAGGCACAATCTTGCCTCAGGCACAAGGAAGGAGTCAAAGTTTGCCTGCCTTGCCTCTCAGGTCCATTCCCAATCTGCCAGAATCTCATTGGCCGTTGGTCTCTCCCAGACCCATGTTTTAGAAATCCATATAAAGGATTTCTAAAAATGGTCAGAGATACTTCCCCAAGCTCCCAATTTCGGCTGAACAATTAACCTTCTGTGGCACTTCCAGAATGTTCTTTAACCTCCCCCAGTCACACTCATCATAACCTAGTTGCTAAAATGGAGCAAAATTATCATCTATTGGGCACCCCCAAAACGGTTTTAAGATTGAAAAAAGAAATTTTGAAGCATCTTGTTACTTTTTCCTCCAAAAAAACAAAAGGATACAATATTTCCATAATTCCTGCCCCAGCCCAGACTTAGGAAAGACGGGAACTCCAAGGATGAAGTCACTTTCAGGAGCTTATACCCATTCCTTAAAAGGAGCCTCAAGCCTTAGGTCCTGGATAACCTCCCACAATGGAGCCACTGTTTTAATACATTTTTCTAATGCCAAGGTTTTCTAAAAAGAGGGTAAAAATACCTTCTTAGGGCAATCTGCGTGCGAATGGAACAGCTCATTAAAGACTCCCTCAACGAGAATGTATAAACACAGGTCTTGGCCACAAAGAAACAGTTTCCTGGGGCAAACTTGATGGTCTGATTTCCCAGAAATACACTGGAAGTGGAACAAAAGAAAATGCCTTATGGTGCTTTGTCTGTAGCCACAAAACACACGCATGAGGTCCCTCTCAGCCCAAATGTAACCCCGTGCCCCCAAGACGTACAAAAATAAGAGCCAAAGTCCCACCACAAGGCCACTGCACATGTCGTAACTGTGCCACCTACACATGGAGGCCCACACAACGATGAACCAAGAAGCAGGCCATTCTCCAGTGTGGAAATGGAAGCAGGTGCCCTGTCATTGTATTTTCCACACAAGAAGATTTCCAAGGTTTTCGCCACTTTCCTCCCATCTGCTGAATTTGAATCTCTCCTAAGGAAGGGTAATAATATAATATTTAGAGTACTTGAAGTGTCTACTTGAACATCTGTAATAATACAGCCGCTAAATATTAATCTGGGAAATCAAATCCAGACTCTGACATTGCAGTTAAAGATCTAACAAGAGATGACGTGGAACACATCACTCGCGCGGCAAAGTCTGTTCCTGGATTGCTTACATGCACCCACCGCACTTCTGTGTCTCCCGTCAGCTCTATTGGTGTCTGCACCCCTCTCCTGTTCCACCAACCATCTCAGTGCCCAAGTCAGTCACCTCTGTGCACACTGTTGATTGGATAGTCAGTATCCGTTCTCCCTCCCTCGCTCAGCCAATCATGACCCTTGCAAACATTTACTGGAAATTCTTCCCCTTGGCAGGCTATGCCACTCAGTTCCACCTTTGCCTTTCTCTAAGTGGCTCTCCACACCCCCATCGAAAGACGGGAGAAATAAGCTCCCAAGCATTTCACAACAAAAACCTCTCTACAGGGTAAGTTCTTGTTGCTAACCTGGTTCACTCAAAATAAGGACTTTTAAGGGTGGGGGACATAGTTCAGGGAGTAGAATGCTTGCGGGATGTGCACAAAGCCCTCGGTCACGGCCCATGATACTGCGTGCAGCACACAGGGTGTGGTGTACCCTGTGATCCTAGCACTGAGAAGATGAAGACAGGGAGATCGGGAGTTCAAGGTCATCCTCTGCTAGATAGCAAGTTTGCAGTCAGTCTGAGCTACATGAGACCTTATGTCCAAAGTAAATAAACAGATAAATTAATAAATAAGCAACATTTCATGTAGAGACATATAATTTATTTTATTACTTCTAAGTTGAAATATTTTGTAGTTTTTCAATGGTTTTTTAAACAGTTTTTTTTTTACTAGATTTATTGATTCTATTTTATGTGTGAGTGTTTTGCCTGTGTGAGTGTACACGTACCACATGGGATCCCCTGGAACTGGAGTTACAAATGGTTATGTACCATCATATGGGTGCTGGGAATTGAACCCTGGTCCTCTGGAAGAGTACAAACACTCTTAACTGCTGAGACACCTCTCCAGCACCCTTTATGCTAACACTCACGTGCATATCTTCAAAGAATAAGCAAGTATTTCTGAGCCCAGATGTGAAATGTTTGTGTCACTTATTTTGTAAGAGGGTTTTTTCCCTCTTTTTCCATAATTGTCCACAAACACAAGCTACCATTAGCTCAGCTGGCTTTAGTTATTCCTTTTTGTATGACATAGTGAAAAGGCGCAGGGCTACAGTCTGGAGTTTACTTCTAATTCTTGGTTGAGTTGTGTTACTCTGCCAAGTTTCAGTTTTCTTTCTCAAAACTGGAAATAATAATATTCCCCCTGATTACTCCACAGAATTAGTGTCAAAATTCAATGAAAATACATGTGTAATTTTACATATACATATCATATGCACATATGCATTTATAGCTAGTTGGTAAGCCCTTAGATTTACTGGTAATAGATAAATATTGCAAATTAAGCAATATTCTATGAAGCAGAAGAAGGCATTTTTTATACAGTTATTGTTTCTGCAACCAATTACGCTCACTGAATACCAGAGGCAGCCTTCACTATTTATAGAAGTCACAAGTGAGAGTATGTGGACCCTCTGGGGCTGCCAGAACTTTCTCCCCCATCTGTAATCACTCTCTGCTCTCCTTGGCAAGGCCTCCTGAAGTCTGCAACTCATTCCCATCCCCTAATTTCAAAGAAAAGCGAACACAGCCCCACCCACAGCTCAGCTGCCAACAGTACCTCACCTTCATGTTGGCTTCTGAGTCCTGGTTATCCTATAAATGCCACAGGAAGTAGGGTGGGGAGGGTGTAGGGGAAGCCACTGCCCAAGGTGTGTAGTCTAGTGATGTCATTGTCTCTGACACATTTGCCTTTGGGTAGGAGTGTGAAGTATGTGTGAAGTAAAAAGATGTCACCAAATGAATGCAAGGAGACCAACTGTCAGCTCCTAAGACATGGGTGACAGATGTGAATCTGCTCAAATTCCAGATCCCCACTTGAAGCTTAACTCAGGCAATCTCCTAGTTCAGGAACCATAAGAACAATTCCCGACACCTAAAGGGGGTTTTAGACATATCTAATAGACCAAACAAGCCCTAGTTTTAGATCCTGCTATCTTAGCCAAAAGTAAATGAAGAGGAAGAAAAGGGAGGGGAGGGATGGAGACAGAGTGGGGGGAAGAAGCTCTTGATCATCAGCAACAGCAGCAAGAAGGAAAACGTCATAAAGAAGCAGTGCACACTGCAGTCCTAGCATGTGGGGGGCAGAGGCATAGAATCACCGTGAGCTGAAAGGCCAGCCTAGCCTACAGAGGGAGCGCCAACCACAGCTGTACAAAAAAGGCCTTTCCTAAGAATTAAATAAGGACATCGAATCTCCTTATTCTATGCATTTAGAAAAGTGGACACATTTCTCACAGCTAGTGTGTGATTCTGAAGACAGCTTTAGGCAACACACGAGTTATGTGGTCTTCCGATGCTGTGTTCAGCCATTGCCTTTGAACATCTTCTGGAGATTATTTAACTGCACACTGTACTGAAGTTGCTCTAAAAGAGTTCACAGTGTAGTAGCATTATAGTGTGTGATCATTTGGAGTTTTTGAGTATTTCAAAAATCTGGTTTAAAACATAGCTGTTCTTGCTAATAACCAATTAAATGCATTAATTCTATGTAGAGAGCTACGTGCAGCCACGCCTTAAAGATGGCGCCGGCTTCCGCCCTCCACCTTCCCTTAGCGAGTGCTCTCTGTGGTAAACAACTCCATATTTGGCTAAGGCTAAAGATCTGGCTTGCTTCCGCATACCTGGACCTATCTGCAGTGCCCACGTGGTGTACCGAGGTTGGCTACCCAGAGGCTACTTAAGCTGCAGGCGGGCTTCCCCCGAGAGAGTGTGAGAGAGAGTCAGTGAGTGAGTGAGTGAGTGAGAGAGAGAGTGAGTGAGTGAGTGAGAGCATGAGAGAGTGAGAGAGAGAGAGAGAAGAGAGAGAAGAAGAAGATTGTTCAAGGTTCCTGAATAAACTGCAGAAAGAAGAGTTCAGTGTTGCGTCTTCCTTGCTGGTCGAGGTGGCTCGCGACAATTCTGGAGTTTAAAAGACTACCTGGAACTTCTTAAGAATGTTTAATATTGGTGGCTATAAAGATGGCTCAGCAGTTAAGAGCACATAAAATAAAATAAAAGTCAATACACATAAAATAAAAGTAAATAAATCTTTAAAATAAGAATGTTTAATATTAAAGAAACAATAGGAGAAAAATAACTAAAAGTAACACAGATTAAAATAAAATTCAGACGAAGAAATGTGTCCGTGGATATGGCCTGACTCATGATAGGGGACATTTTGACTTCACCAGAGAGGATGAGGGGATCTTTCTGAGGCCCAGGCTTCAGGAGAGAGCACACTACTAGTATTTTGCTAAATGGACATAGCATCAGACTGTCCTCTAAATAATTATCTCAGCCCTTACCAAATAAGCTTCTTTTTGCAGAGGATGGGGTTAATAAGATGTGGTTTGAATGAAAATATCCTTCACAGGCTCAGATGTTTGAGTAATTGGTGTCCAGCTGACAGTTGCATTTGGGAGGATTGAGAAGTGTGACCTTGCTGGAGGAAGTATGTCACTGGGGGTGGGCTTTGAAAGTCACTTGCCATTCCCAGTACATTCCCTCTGCTTCAAACTCGGGGCTTACGATGTGAGCTCTCCGAGTACACCTGCCCACTGACACCTCCAGGCCGTGATGATGATGGACTCTCAACCCAGTGAAACCAGAAGCCCAAACAAGCTCTTCCTTCTCTGAGTTTCTTTGGCCGGGATGTTTCCTCACAGCAACAGAAAGGGGACTAGAACATTCCAGGAACTCAGACTGGTCAAAGTGCTGAGAATAAGTGACTGTGGAGTGCTCAGACATAAGTGTGACCATGTCACACCTCCTTCCCCAGGGCTCAGGAAGAATTTCAAGAATGGAGCAGAGATTTGTAGAGCCCAGGGTTGGGAAGGACCGCTATAACTAGACAGGGCCATTGCTGCCACTAACTCACAGCAGCTGTGGGTTGCCTGCATGAGGGAGCAGGGGTCCCCACTCCCAACTGGGGAGCAGCCGGCAGCTGATAACTGCTGAAAGGGAGAGCCAGTGTTTTCAGGGATACAGCCCAAGATATGTCCGTAAGTTCCAGTGCATGGCCCCAAACCTCTGCACATTCAGATAGTACACTAATTGTACTCAGTGTGTTAAAAAATAATAATAATAAGTTGGGGGTCCCTATTGAGGAGGTGGAAGGGGATGTGGGGATGGGTATTGTTTAAGTACATTTGCAATGTGCATGAATTAGCAAATAATTTTTAAGGTAGGATTGCAGAAACACATTCAACACTAAAAAAGCAAAATAAGGAATGAGGAATCCAATAAACAAATATTTGCCATACCCAAGAAAGGAAGAACCTTAAAGCAATGAAAAGCTTGATTCAATTCTGTACATAACGCCAAGTTGTTCAGGTTGTGAGCACGGAAGGACATAAACAGAACAGCACACTGTGGAGACTGTCCAGTGACAGTAAGGACAGGACTGAGAATACAGAAAAAGCTGCCACATAGTCAGCAAGAAGTGGGGAGTGTGAGTCAATAGGGCCCCTGTAAGTCCTTCTAGAGGGGAGGCCACAAAGCGGGCTCCACTGGGATGTGGAGTGTGCAGCAGGAAGAATTAGAAAGGTTTGCAGAACTGTGTTTTTTAAGTGGTAGGAAACACAGGATGTGAACATTCTCAGAGCCGTCTGAGTTTGAGCTATTAGTGTTTCCTGGAAACTCAGTGTAGCGTGCAGCTTCTGACTCTGTGCCTCCGTACGGTCACGATATTAATGGCTGTAGCAGGGCTAAGGGGATATCAAGGTGTCTTTGAAAACAGTGACGTCTTCAGGGAGCTAGGGTTGCAGAAACTTGATGGTCACCAAAGCTGTTCCAAGCCAGGGACTTTCAGATTCTTGTCTGCAGAAACTGAAGAATAAAATTAATAGACCACAGAGAGTCAATTTTAGGGAAAACTTACTTTAGGCCCAACAAAACCTCATAGATGTTACCAACGACTACACTAGGAGGTAGGAATTCTGGGAAGAAAAAGTATATTTGGTCATTAAAGAGTTAGTTTATTCCCCCATCTCTTTAACAGTGCCTTGCTTCCTAGGGGGTGGTCCTTTGGCCAGGTAATTGACCTGCCCAACTCTTAAGGAGGAGACAATAGCAAATCTCCACCCAGAGATAGGTTCCTTTGGGGGCTAGGCTATAAGAGATTTTTCTTACTGGGTCCTCAATGATACTATAGTAATGGTAAGACTAAATTAAAAATCTCCAGTCTGTCCAGAAATTGCTGAAGCCCCAAGAGAATTTTCAGTCCTTAAATAGGTAGGAAATCAACAATTAGTTTGGGATTCCTCTCACATTCCCAAAACATCAATCCCTTAATTTATGTTTTGCTTGTTTGTTTGTTTTGTTTCCTTTTCTATTTATTTTTTACACTTTTAATTAAAATATAATCACATCACTTTCCTCTCCCCTCTCCTCAGTTCAGCCCTTCCTATGCACTGCTTCATTCTCAAATTTTAGCCTCTTTTTCCTTTTATTATTGTTTTACATATTCATAAAAAGCATATATATACATACATATATGCATATGTTTGTGCACCAATATATAAATACAACCGGACCCACTGGATCCATTTCTGTTGTTAGCACATATATGGTTTCAGAGCTGACCATCCCTGGGAGAGGCTAATTCTCCCTCTCTCATCAGTCATTAGAGATGAGTTTCTTGTCTCTGCCTCTCTCATAACAGTGGAGTCAGAGGCAAACTGGTGGCATATCCTTGCTTGAGTAATCATGGAACTCATGTTCCGGAACATTCAGGAAGTCGCTTTGCAAGCAGGTGACAGATGGGAGCTACAACTTTTGGTGGCTAATGACCAGCCCAGATGTGCCTTCTTTAACCCAATGCCCTCAGAAGACTTCAGGCCATGAATGAACCCACCGGAGCTAGAGCTGACCTAAGTCCTGCAGAGCAGGTGTCTGGGGAACATGGAGCTGCCACGCTTGACGGATGGCTGGGGTTACCTCCAGCTGTTTGAGCAAAACCTCTCCAACTGCTGGCAAAGACAAGGGACAAGAGGCAACACACATGTTTATTTAGGAGGAGAAGGTAAGAAAAGCAAAACGGCTTCTTCTCAGGAGGTTGCTACCTCTTTCTGAATTTCTTTTCCAATTCTCTTAACTGCGTAATGAGTGCTGATACCAAAGACTCCAGTGGGCTTTGTTCTCCAGCCTGCCTTTTTCTCTCACAGACCCTCAAACTCCTTCCTTGAGAGAATGTTAGTGTTTCAAACTCACTTCTCTGAGGTTTAGAAAGCCAACATAGTGGCAACAGGTTTTCAACTTTCCACACTGCTGCAGGAGCAGAAACTGCGAGCCCTGTCAAAAATGATGGGGAATCAGGGCTGTGGAGAAGTTTCCGTCAGAAAACTGCCTGTCTGACAGACAGGGGGATCCGAGTTTCATTCCCCAGAGCTGAGCACGGCGAGGTGCGTTTGTTACTCTGACCCTGAAAAGGTGGTGACTGGCAGGTCCTTGGTGGTCACTGACTGAGCGGGAGGTTATTTAGTGGACCAAAGACAACTAACTCATGTATGGATACACTACTGAAGAAAGTGACACCCTCTGTAAACAGCCGTTAACTGCCTGGGCCGCACACAAACAGCAGGCATGAAATGAACGTAGGGACTCACTGAGAAGGGTCCAGACGAAGTGGGGATGCAGTAAGAGAGAGAAATGGGGGCAAAAATGAACACAATTTGTTGTATAAAGGCATGAGACTGTCACACAATAAACATAAAATGTTTAAGGAGGACAGTGCTTGAAGGATAACACCCCAGGGTGTCCTCTGACGTCCGAACGTGCACACACGAATACACATGCACTTGGCACACACGGATACCTAAAAACACAGAGAAATACACACACGCACATACATACATGTGCGCACACTCTCTCCCATATGACTGTTATCAAAATCCTTAGGAAAGGAACTCTGGAGGTCAGACAGATTAGAAAACCCCTAACTATACAGATTATTTTTCCTGAGATTGGATTGCGGATGGCCCGTCTTAATGGCTACACTGCTGTGTACTGACAGGAGGCGGGCAACAGAAAGCTGCTGAGGGTGGCACTGGAGTGTGGCCTAGCAAGCCCTGGAGCCTGAGGCTGGGCTTACACCCAGCGCTCTTCCCTGTATTGAAGATCTTCCATGAACACCCCAGAAATCTTCCAGCGTTGCACATGGAAACAGAGACTGTGTTCTTAATTATTTATCTCACTTCTTCTTTGAGATGCAGGTAGTAAATTCCTAAAAGGGCATACATTTCAGTTTAATTGTTAAAGGAGGAAATTCCGGAGAAGCTGACTGTAGACAAAACTGTATAAACAATACACTTTCAATACACTTTGTTTCTACAAAGATTTATGCACCCCCAAAATATTCAACTCACTTGACACTCACACAAGAAAAAGCAGCAGGCCTCACACAGAGTGAGCCCGGCTGTGACTATTTATAAGAGGGGCAGAATAGCAAATCGCTAGGGCATGTCGGGGAAAAGTGAGCACACGCTTATATTCCATGTGTCAGTGTTCTATCTCAGCTTTTACAGAGCCCACAAGAGGCCTTTCTTTCTACTTCCTCTCAGTTACAGCCAGATGATAGAACTACAGTTTTTTCTGGTTCACAGAGAACGATAGCCTTTGTTCGGGATGGGTTCTGGGCTCCTGGTAGAAACAGAGCAAGTGGCAGTAATAAGAGCCAATGCGTCTCAGCAGGTTTTACGCTGGAGAAACTTTAGCACTTCACTTGGACCCTCTGTGACACACGTCCCACATCAGTACTCGGATGAGTTATCAAGTGACTCATTCAGGAAAGATAATTCAGATAAAGTTACACTCACTGTGACAGAAGGGTGCAGCCCACAGCAAAAAGGGTTTGGGTGTGTGGTGGGGGCAGGTGGGATCTGGAAATTTTGTCAAGTGCAGTAATGCATTATTATGAAACCATCTCTCACATCCTAAGAGACTTGAACTTTTTCTGGACCTCACAGCCAGGTTAATAACACATATTGGAGTCACTTAAGACTGCTATCCTACTGTGCACTCAGACCGTTTGTTTAATCTGCCTTTAACAAGGGTGTCTTTAACCTTCCTAAGGCTGCAACCCTTTAATACAATACTTCATGTTATGGCGACTTCTTCCATAAAATTATTTTCATTTCTACTTCATAACTGTAATTTTGCTACTGTTATGAATATGATGTAAATATTTCTGAAGATAGAGGTTTGTAAAGGGGGTCATCACCCACAGGTTGAGAACCACTGCTTTAAGAGAACAATGTTACAACCAACCTATATGCCTTAGGCTTGCCACATCAGCTTTTATAACCTAAGCTAGGACATGGCTGAGGTCTTAAGTTACATACTCTTCCATGTCCCTGACCCAAGAGTGATGCATGTGTGTTTTTACATGCTATGACAATCATTAGCCGAGAACAATCTTATAAAAATAATATTCACTGTAAGCAATGGGTGCAACAAATGGATACAGCTTGATAAACAATGGTGTTCGTGGTACTGTTTGTTATCTAGATCGATTAGAGCCAATGAATCAATTCTTTGTAAAACTGTTAAAGAAGTGTCCCTCATTCCTTCCCCATGTGATGCTTTCTGTGCTGTTCAATAAAAGAAAAAACAGACCCCTTTGTCAGAACAGACACAGACAGATTGACAAGACAGCATTCAGGCAGGCACAGGCTCAGACTCATACAACAGACAGACAGGAGATGATGGAAGACGCAGGGAGAGTGGAGAAATCAAATCCAGGCTTACTCGGATCAAGCAACACTAAAGAAGATGTTTGATTTCTGCCCTTCATGCAACAGCAACATGTGACTGATGTCACTGACATGACTCCCAGTGCATTTAGAGTGACCACAGGTGATGTCCTATTTGTTTGCCACCCTGGCTTCTGTGTGAAAAGCACTTCACTGTGATTTTTAACCCTTTTTATGCACATGACATTTTACAGTAAAAATAAAAGTTAAACATAAAAGTATAACTCATCAATTCATATCTGCTCCCTACTGAGACCATGTTAGAAATATGCAGAAAGGGTTGTTATTTTAAGCTGTGGACCCACAGAATGAGGAGACTAGAGGAGAGAAAGAGAAATCAGAGCTGACAATGAAATCTTGAAGTAAATCATGTGGTCTAACAACTGTTAAGACAGGAAAACTAACTACCCACCCCTAGGAAGGGCAAGGGTCAAGGTTGGGGCTACCAGACATCCCTGAACTGGGATGCTGAAGGATTCAGAATGACAGGACTGGCACCCAGTTCTTACAAGAAGCAGTCAGGCCTCCAGAAGCCTCCATCACCCCAGCAAAGGATGACAGACAGGGAACCAAGGGGAATCACTGTGCTGGGCCCAGAGCCCCAGTGCTGGGTGAAATTTCAGATGCTGAGGAAGGAGACAACTTCCTGACTTGACCCCCGGGGTGTTGGCAGTGAGCCACGCAGCCATCGACAGGAAAGGACCAATTTCTGTCCAAGAAAACTGGTTGAGTGCAAAGATTTCTCAGATGCTCAGAGGTGCAAAACCCATCAATCAACAGACTCTCTCTCTCTCTCTCTCTCTCTCTCTCTCTCTCTCTTTCTCTCTCTCTCACACACACACACACACACACACCGAAACACAAAGATGTACCACACACATATGTACACATACATACATACACATATGTACACACAAATACATACACAAAGGCAAATACATGGATGCACTCATATCCAAATACACATTTGCACATAAATGTCCATATATGCAAAAATATGTATGCACACACTTATACATACACACATGCATATACATGTGCACAAAAATATACACACATAACCATTTACATATACACACATACCCTCATATACATTCACAAACACATACACACTTAGCTTTTAATCAATACTTTAATATTTTATGCTATGAACAGAAAAAAATTGATCAGATATTTGAAGAAAACACTTTAGCATGGAGACAGTTACAAAAGTAAAAATATAGAGATAAAAATGGAGTTCAGAAGACAGGGTCACTGTGGAGAACAAAATAAAACTTCAGGTACTGAACTTGTTAGATTTAAGTTCAAGATACAGAAACAAAATGCAGGAAAAGGGAAAATTTAAGAAAAGACCCCTGAATAATTAAAAATAATAAGATTACAGAAATAAAATATGAATTTTTATATTTTAAAATGCTGAGAAGAAAGCCATCCACTGAGACTAAAGGTATAGCTCAGGGCTAGATACTCACCCAGCATGCATGAGGCCATGGGTTTGGCCCGGCATCACAAGGGAAAGGTGCTGAGTGCTGGGGATCCATAAAGAGACAGAGGAAAGAGTATAGAAGCCTGCTGAGGAAATTTAAAACTGGGCACTGGAAAGTCAGCAGGTTCAACAGCAGCCTTGGTCCACAGCAAAAATACACCACACTGTCTTCAAACACTATTAGCCATCTATAAAGCATTAGTAAGCAGAAACATAGGACATCTGTGGAAGACAAAGGACAGCAGCCAGGCTACCCTGACACAGAGGAAGGAATGTTTCAGAAAGGATGGTCCCAGAGGCTGGGGGGATGGAACTCTGTACCTGTCGTGTCTGAGCATATAGAGAGGAAATTCACACTTCTGGCTTTCAGTCTGACAATAAATTGGTTACAATTAAAAAAAATAAACCACAGAAATGGAAAAATATTATACAGAAGACTTTTAGCTTCCAGCCAAGACAGATGAGCAGAGACTAGACTTTCCCTACCACCTGAACAAACCAAACTAAAAAGACATAACGATATAGAGCAAAGGTGTCCAGACACTGAACATCTCTTATTCACCAATGCCCTGCTTGGCAATCTTCTCAAGTGAACCATATTATGGATTGTTTTTAAGTCTTGGGCCATGGGAAATAACTCAGTTAATAACAGGCTTGCCTTGAGAACACAAGGGTCTGAGTTTGACCCCCAGAATCCACATAAGAAAGCCCAATGTGGTGGTACATACTTAAAATCCCAGCGCTGAAGAAGCAGGAGGCAAATGGGACTCACTCATCCACTAGTCTAGACTACTTGGTGAGCTACAAGCCAGTAAGAGACAGTGTCAACAAGCAAGGTGACTGGTGGTCGGTTCCTAAGAAATAATGCCAAGTTTGACCTTTGCCCTACACATGCATGTGCACACACACACACACACACACACACACTGAACTTGACAGCAAACTCTCATCAAGTGCTCATAATCCACACATCATTATGAAACTGCAAATTAGAAGCACCGTTAGCTACCACCTCACACTAGCAGAATAGCTGAAATCCGGAACTTGGGGTCCCTAGCCACTGGCACGGATGTGTGCTGGTATCTGTCACTCATCACTGACAGAAATGCAGACTAGTGAGACCACTTCGAAGGATGGCTTAGCAGTTCAATCTCACCAGAGGATTCAGCAATCTCACCTCTTGATATTTACACCAAATGAAATTGAAAACATACGTTCATACGAAAACCTGTCTGCAGACATTTATAGACTCTTTGTTCATACCGGCCAAAATCTGGAAGCAACAAAATGTGCTTCAGAATGAATGAATGAGAACTCTGTGGTACACTCAGACAATGGATGTTGTTTAGTGTTGAGGAAAAAAGAGCTATGAGACATAGAAACACTCTCAGAATGGCTGGAGCAATCACAGGCAATCACACGTGCTACACAAACCTGACCTGAACTTGCTCCTCCAAGTCTACATAAAAAGCTGGATATGGTGATGCATGATGCATGTCTGCAATCCAGTGCTACTCCAGCAAGAGGGAGGCAAAGGGAGGCGACTCCACAGAGTTCACAGGCCAGCAAAACTGGAGTGAGCTGCTCACTGCAGAAACAACAACGGAGTCTGTCACAAGGTGGAGGGCAAGAGCTGACGTCTGAAAACTGACCATCTACACAAGCACACAGCAGCATGCACCTGCACAACACACACACGCATGCACACACGCATGCACACACTCATGCACACACACACACACACACACACAGAGAGAGAGACACAGAGAACACAAAGACACAGAGAGAGACAAGGAAAAAATGAATTATTTTTAATTTTTAAGACATGAAAGAAGCATAAATGCCTAACAGTATGAAACAAAAACAAATCTGACCAAAGACAAGAAAGAAATCTATACTAGAAACTGAAAGACAGCCAGGCAGTGGTGGTGCACACCTTTAATCCCAGCACTCAGGAGGCAGAAGCAGGCAGATCTCTGTGAGTTAAAGGTCAGCCCGGTCTACAAGAGCTAGTTCCTGGACAAACTCCAAAGCTACAGAGAAACCCTGTCTCAAAAAAAAAGAAAGAGAGAAAGGGAGAGAGGGAGGGAGGGAAAGAGGGAGGGAAGGAAGGAAGGAAGAAAGGAAGGAAGGAAGGAAGGAAGGAAGGAAGGAAGGAAGGAAGGAAGGAAGGAAGGAAGGAAAGAAGGAAAGAAAGAAAGAAACTGAAGCTGAAAGGCAAACTAAGGGCCTGGAAAAAGTGTAGAAATCCACTGTGTTAATGGTCACAAAAAATAATGTGATAAAGATTTAACTCTTCCTAAGTTAAAGAATAGATAAATAATACATTTACAAAAATCCCACCAGATCTCCTACAGCTGTTGAGAAGCTGATTCTAAAATTCACTAAAAATGCAAAGGATTTTGCAAAACTACAACGTTTTAAAAATCGAAGTTAAAGATCTACACACACCTGGAACTGACCGTCAGCATACTGTCTCCGCCCCAGCCCGAGAGAAAAGGACCCAACAGGCCTCTAGTAGATGCCTTCATGCAGCCAGAGAACTATATACCACCACCGCAGATCGCAGATACTAGGACAAGAAGGTGCCTGGCCTGTGCTGGCTTATCACTTATCTCTCCCACCACTGAGAGATTCCTCCCAGAGCCCACTACCTACACAGTGCTGAAGATGAGGTGCTGTGAACAACCCCCCCCCGCAGTTCCCTGAGCACGAGCAAGGGCCTACAAGCCCCCTCTGTGTTAGGACAGGGTCTCATGCAATCCAGGATAGGCCTCCGGCTCTCAGCATAGCCAGGAGTGAGCTTAAAGACCTCACCTCTCACTCCCACCTCCCTCATCCCCTGTTCATACCCTGTTGATGATGGAACCTAGGACCTCGACAAAGCTAGCCAAGCACTCTCCACCTGGGTTACACCCTCGGCCTGCAAATACACTCTTCTTATTCATTACTATGAAGGACCTGACTCCCGCCACCATAAGAAACATCCAAGAGTAAAGGGTCACTAGCCCACTCAGTCATGGCTCTAACAAGCCTTGCCCTTCTCTCTGGTTCCCTCTGCCTTTCTCCCAAGGTCTATTCCCTTATTTGGCCACTTCCTACTCCGAAGGCTGACTACCAAAGTCCAACTATCAAAAACACTCTTTGGGTCGCCTAATTAACATGCCCAGTTAAACATCTCGTCCCAACGCGGGGTTTCTCCCTTTATCTTTATGAACTTCCATTTGTCTATGTGCCACGGCTGTCTTCCCTCTACCCAGATGTAGTTCTTTGTCACCTCTAGGACAAACACCCATTCCCCTTTTCCTTGTTCCCTTCCCCTTCATACCCTATCTCCTTTACCACCACATCCTAGCCCATTCTAATACCGACCTCCCCTTTTCCTCCCCTTAGAAATTACACCTGCAAGGTCATTTGCTGCTATTTCTGCTTGAGTCAGACCGCAGTCTTTGTAACTCCCCTCTCCCCCACTTAGTAAAGGATCTCTCCATGAAAACAAGTGTTTGGATGTGGTTTGTGTCTAATCCAGGGTCCTGGACGAAGCCCCCATTGTTCGGAGGTCTCTTTCAAAGAAAAGTTTACAGTGTGTTGTCGCCAGCCTGTTTTATAACAAGCTTTATTAGAATAAGAAAAACTTTATTTAAAAAAATGAAAGAAAGAAAAGACAATGTGGTATTGTAGCCAAGCCACATAAATTGAGGAAGAGGGCAGAATAGACAGCTAGATTATATAGGTGCACTTGTATTTTGATGGTTTTCTAAAGATGCAAAGAAAAATCAATGGGGAAAGTCTTTTCTTTTCTTTTCCTTTTATTGGAAATAACTTATTTTCTTACATAATATATCCTGATTATAGTTTCCCCCCTCTCTCTACTCCTCCCAGTTTCTCCTCTCCTCCCCTCCCATCTGGATTCTTCCCCTTTCTTTCTCTCATTAGAAAATCAGATGGATGGTGCCACACACCTTTAATCTCAGCAGAGGCAGGCGGATCTTTGAGTTCAAGGCCACCCTGGTCGACAGAGTGAGTTCTAGGACAGCCAGGATACACAGAGAAACCATGTCAAGAGAAACCAAAGCACGGGGGGACTCTAAAGGATAATAATAAAATAAGATAAAACAAAAACTAACACATCAGAATAGGACAAAACAGACAGAAAAGAGACCAAGAAAAGTCACAAGAAACAGATATAGATGCAGAGAGCCACTTGTTTCGCACGCTCAGGAAAGGGTAGTCTTTTCAATAAATAGTGCAGGGACAATCAACAAGGACAGGGAGAAGAGTAACATACCCGTCTTTGAGACCTGGTGACAAGACAGGCTATCAAGGACACCAAGATAAATTCACTTACTTTATATTAGTTTACGTAACATCTGAGAGGAAGACAGCATCTGTATTTCTGTGGACAGCCACACCCAAGCATAGCCTGGGGTCAGAAGAAGCCGATGAGAGGCCAATAAGCTGAGGAATGCAGAGGAATGCTCTCACTCACAATCTTCTTGGCATCTCTATGCCATTAAAGTCGGGGCCATTTGTGTCCTCGGAGTCAGTCTTTGGAATGACCTGTTTTTAGGGGATGCTCAGCTGCGCTTACAGGCTTCTTCAGGGTGAGGAGGAGGGAGACGCGACTTTGGAGAGAGATGCATCTTTGAAGAGATAAAAGAGGACTCATCTCTTCTTGTCATTCAAGCCTAAGGGCCTGATCCACAATAAAAGACAGAAATGGTGAAATTCATGAACTTCACTGCCACTGCCAGCAGCTGCCACCCTACTTTGTAAACTAAATATCATGTAAACTAAATAATAAACTAGATATTATGTAAACTAAAACCCAAAAAGAACCAGCTAACCCCAAGCAGATGGGAGTGCCTTCTGCCTGGGTTTGCAGAGCCGTGCTTCCCCACGGCTTGACTGCGGTGGTGCCTGAGTCATAGCAGAGCTCAGTGAAATCCTTCACCATGTGTGACCTTGAGCATCAACTTGATCAATCAAAAGTCACCTAGGATACTGAGGGACCCCTCTGAGTGTGTCAGTGAGGGCACTTCAGAAAGGATTAACTAAGCAGAAAGACCCATTCCATCGACGAAGAACCTGGATGCAATAAAGAGAGAAGGGAGACGCCACTAGTGCAGACACAGCCTCTGCACATTCCAGCCTCCTTGAGGCGCGGGCCACTGGTCAGCCATGCCCTCCTCGCCAGGACAAACAGAGCCTCTGATACTATGAGCCAAAACAAATCTCTCCCTTCAGTTGTTTGTCTCAGGCATTTTCCCCCCCACAGGGTTGATGAACTAGCATACTAGTAATTTTACCTATGACCCATGGATTGGCAAGAAATTAGACCATGAGAACATCTTCAGACTAGTGAATATGCAAGCCTTTAAGCCAGTTGCTGACGTGAGCGAGTCAGCTCCCTAGAGAAGAGGAGGTGCTTCTGTTGTGTCCAGAGGAGCAGGACGGAGATGCTTCACGAGAGGTCAACTTTCGGTATCATTCCTCATATCCTACTACCTTGCTTCATTTTGTTCTTGTTTGTTTGTTTGTTGACCGAGTCAGGCTTTCTCACAAGCACAGTGCTCACTAAGTAGGCCAGGCTGGCTGGCCAGCAAGCTCCAGTGATCCGCCAGTGTCTGCCTCCCTAGAGCTAGAATTTCAAGCACACACCACAACACCTGGGTTTCTTTCACATGGGTTCTGGGGGTTGAACTTACATCCTCGTGCTTGCAAAGAAAGCACTTCAATAGCTGAGCCATCTCGCCACCCCACCTTGGACATCCTAAATGATAAATATCATGGTGCAATCTTAACACATACAAAGAAAGCCATTGGTGTGACTCATTCGCAATGGCAGACTGGCATTCGGAGCTTCTATTTTGATCATTCTTCATAAGTTACCTGCCTTAGTCCATTTGTGTGACTGTAACAAAATCCAGGACTGGGTACTTGATGAGGAAATGAGTGTGCTTGGGCTCCTATTTTAAGACACTAGTTAAGTCCAAGCTCAGGCAAACATCTTACAAAACATACTATTACATAATAACATGGCTTCATATTGATAAAATAATATGCTATGATCTGAATGCCTAAAAGGAAATGATAGTTAAAATCATGAGGTCAGGAGCACCAGAGATTAAAAAAAAAATGGAGCTTATTGATAAGTATAAAATAGCCAGGCTGACTAGGTGAAAGCAAGGACAGGGCTCTGTGCCAACACTGGCAGAACTGCCAGCTTCCCATATCCCCTTCCCTTGAGGAATATACACAAGGAACTATTTTCTTTGCATATGTTCTTGCTTCTAATACAACTAACTCTAACGCAGTTACTCAGTTAATCGTGACCACTGTAGACCACCCCACAGACAAAGAGCCAAATGTGAAGCAATAGAAAAAGATTGCTACTCCCTGGTAGCTGTGATAGGAGTTAGCTCCATGGTGAAATGACAAGCTGGTGGTGTCAACATGAGAGCAAAGAGAATTTAGTTTAATCAATGTCTAGCGGACCCACCAAGATCAGAGGCCAGCAACACCTTCAATGTCAGAGAGTAGCAAACAACAGCTCTAGTTAAGGGACAGCTGTCTGTCAAGGTCAACAGCTAACAAGGCAAGTCAAAGGTAGATGTGAGGACAGCCAAGCATGAGCACCCCCGACTTGAGTATCACATACACTTCATGTGGTCATCTATCTCCCCTTGAGGCCAGGGCTACATGCATGGAGCATGCGGACCCTCCCTTGGCTCAACTTGTAAGAGGTTCAGAGAACCAGTCAGTTTCATAGAAACCACCTCAGTCCTGGCCATGTTCAGCTCTAAGTCCTCTAAAAGTCCAAGACACAGAGATCAATGGCGATTTCCCTCTGTGGAGCCTCCTCCAGAATGAGGTTTCAGAGCCCTGCTTTCTGCCACGGCTCTTTGATTGCTCTTTGAGCTTTCTCTCTATACTAGTAAAAGTCATCTTTAAAATTCGCCCTTCATCTGATGAAATTCTTTCTTTGAATTCATGAAATGAGGACCAGGAACCACTAACTTCTGAGTTTTGTGTACCTGAGAGAGAAGAGGTCTCCTCTGCATTCAAGAGCACTTGCTTCCCCTTTCAATGTGGCAGGAGCATAGATGAGACAAACAGTGAGCATGAGGGGACATACAGGCAGCAGACCTCACTGTCTGTATGACAGCACCCAACTGTCAAGAGTCCTACCCCACTCCCAGAGATGGTAATGAACCCATGTTGAGGACTTTGCTCCCATGACCTAACTGTCTCCAACTAGGTCCCTCCTCTTTAAGATCCCACTGCCTCCAGTAAGGGACCAGGCTTTCCAGCACACTACCATCCAAGCTCTATATTCACCCTAATAGACTCTATTCATTTGATCCCTGTGCACCTAAGAGCGCTATGATGATCTCAATATGTGCCTGTTTTCCTAAATAAAATAGAAGTGCATTAAACACATGGTGGTTAATTTTAACTGTCAATGTGGCTCAGTCTAATACCTAGGACAGGAGTTCTAATGAGGGGTGATCTGGAACAGTTTGAGCATGTCTTTATGGGATGTTTCTGGTTACGTTAATTGCTGTGGGAAGATCCAACCCCTGTGGGTGGCACCATTCTCTAGGCAGAGAGTCTTGAACTAGTAAGAGTACAGAGATGCATGCAGTAAAAACATGCATAAGTTACTCCATTGTGCTCTGCTTTTGACTGCGTATGTACATAATGTGACTGATTCTCTCAAGTACCTGTCACTGTGATTCCCCTACTAGATGGAACTGTGAAATAAAGTAAGTCCTTTCTTCCCTAAGGGTATTTTAACACAGCAACAGGAAATGAAACCATTGCCCAAATCATGCTGAACAGTTTTCTTCTTGACTAGCAACATAGACTTAACTGATAAAGCTGTAAATAGTGATAATAATATCTTCACTTGCCATAAGGAAAAAATTATTTTAAAAAATCACAGAAGGGGAAGGAGAAAACAGAGGAGAAAAATGAAGGGGAGGGGTGTGGGGGTTGGTTTTGTTAACTTGGCACAAGCCTAGACAGAGCTTGGTTGAAAGGGGAACCTCATTCGAGGAGTTGTCTCCCGTCAGATTGGCCTGTGGGCACGTGTGTGATGCATTTCTCCTTATTAATGATTCATGTGGGAGGGCCCAGCTCATTGTGGGTGGTGCCACTCCTGGTCATGCCAGTCTATCCTACATAAGAAAGCCGGGTAAGCAAGTCATGGGGAGCGAGCCAGCAAGCAGTGTTCCTTAATGGCTTCTGCTTCAGTTCCCGCCTCCAGGTTCCTGTGCCACTTGAGTTGCTGCCTTGACTTACTTCAGTCATAGACTGTCACCTGTGAGCCAACTAGACCTTTTCCTCCCCACGTTTCTTCTGGTCAGTGTTACATCATAGCGACAGAGAAACTAACTGGGACAGAGGGTGACAAGGAGACAGAAGAGGAGAAGGCAGCAGAGGGAGAATAGGCGAACAGGCTGAGGATGAGGTCTATGAAAATGCTGGACTGTATTTACTCTATTACTTCTCCTTAAGCAGTAGAATCATGTACGCCATATAAATTCTATCAATGACTTTGAGATGCCATCTTCCAGTCACTGTCTGTCACTGATTAAAGCTCCAGTATCCACTACCTTTTATTTTTAATTTTGTGTAAAACAGAGGCATAAGCCGTTTTCATGGCAATCACTGTGAAAGCTCAAAACGTGAGAAGCCTTGTGCTCAGACAGAAACTTTCACTCTGGGTGAGAATTAAAGGCTTAATTAAAATGATCTTCCACGGTGCTTGTCTGTGACACCCATCTTTCTGAAGAGGGGGTGTTGTGTACGCCAGCACCCACAGTGTGGAAGCTAAATTCTCCAGTCTGAAAATATTTGCATCCAGCTGTAAGGACGACACCATCTTAAAGAGTTCACAGTGCGATTCACAGTTAAATAGAATACAGTCTAACTTTAAACAGGATGATTTCATTATCCTTTTAATTTTATACTACATAACTGAATGATGTTTATCCTACTTTCTAATGAAGTTGTTTTTGAAATAAAAAGATACAGCCATTAAACAAATCCTTACATGGCCTCCAGTGATGTAATTTTATTAAGTTCAGTAAAGGAATAAAGAAAAACACAGAGAGAGAGAGAGACAGAAAACCTAGGGTCAGGTGGACTGGGCTGTCTGATGGAGAAGCCACAGTGCCCCCAGGAGCTCATTGTGTTTGTTATGTACAGTTAAACAGGGAGCCAGAAATATTGCCTACAGCTAAACAAGGAAGCAGGTTTATTGCGTTCAGATAACTTATAAATCATGACCTACGTGATTAAGCCATCAGAACTACAGAGGAATTGGCATGTCTGAAGCAGATCAGGCTCTAGAGTCCTTGGGACAATCCAATTTCACTAGTTCTGCCTTGTGTGTATGCCTCTGTCCCTATCTTTTGTAATATTAGATCCACACCTATAGGACACCCGTGCTAACACCTACAGAAAGTCCTTACATAACACAGAAACATACGTCCAGGTAAAAATGCATCTTATAAATCTCAGAAAAAGAACATGATTTTGGAATTAGAAATATGGGGCTCAAATCCCTACTAGCCCACATTTTATCTCCGAAATGATTGGCAAGGGTCTCCCCCTGAGCCTCTATGTTCTTGCTTGTATAATGGCATGTAATGTAGTTACCTGCCTGAGAAAATATATAGCACATGATGCACAGAGATCCTAGAAATGATTTGGTTTTAGTTGTAAAGGTTCAGCTTTATTTACTTACATTCTTTCATGATTTTTAGAACAACCAAGATAAATTGAGAAGGCAAACTACAGTAGGCTGGAGCCAAAAATCCTTCCTTGACATCACCTTCCTGAGAAGTTCTAGAGTGTATTACCCAGGAAGCAGAGGCTGTGGGGAGGCTCTGTCTTCACTCTCTGAGGGAAGAACCTGGATTCCAATCATAACCTCTGTGCAGCTCCCTAGTTCAGGGTTCATGCCCCATCCTAAAGCAAACACATGAAAACAATTAGCTATCTAGCTATCTAAATTCCAGGCAGGCTCCTCTTAGCAGGGGATATTGCTGTGGCCAAGAAAACCTGGTTTACCACAGAGCGCTTTCTGCAGAGAATGCAAAATCACCTCAGCAACTTTGGCACACATCACAACTTGGCGAAAGAATGCAACCTGGGTGTTCAACTGGTGGTGTATGTGTGTACGCCTTGGGTGTGATTGTGTTCGCTCTAGAAGATTAAAGTTGAGGACTAGGGATATCCTAATAGTGCAGGAGAGAAGACCAATAATAAACTGGTTATTTGGAGGAGAAATGTAATGATTCCAAGATTTGAATCACGTGCCCTCAGTACCTGAAACACTCCCTTCTCGCTTGTAATCCTCTAAAGGTCCTCCTTTAACAAACCGTGGTAATTATGAAATTGCAGGGCCTTCAAAGCCATCGTCTACTGCATCTCAAGACCTCACACTTAAATTCAGCTGAAGATATCGTTATTTCTCTTTTGATAAACTGAAAGGGAGAAAACGATCACTTCCTTTAGCTTTCCTAATACTGTAACAGCGGAGAGATTTCAGGAAAGAGAAACAAGCAGGCTTCTTAAGAAGGTGTCCTGGTCAGTGGTCAGTGTCCTACTGCTGCAGAGAGATACCATGACCACGGCAACATTTCATTGGAGCTGGCTTACAGCTTCAGAGGGTCAGTCCATTATCGTCATGGCAGGAAGCATGACAGCATGCAGGCAGACATGGTGCTGGAGAGATAGCTGAGAATTCTCTATCTGGATTGGTAAGTAGCAGGAAGACAGAGAAAAGGCCTGGCCCCAGTGACATACTTCCTCCAACAAGGCCACACCTACTCATCCCAATTAAGTAGCACCACTCCCTAATGCCCAGTCATTCAAATATATGAGCCTATGGGGACTATTCCTGTTCAAGCCACCACAGGAAGACAGTGGGTTCCATGGGGTGGCCTAGGCATCTACCTTAAATATTCCATGTTTCAACAAAAGAAATATGTCTTAGAGAAGGCCAGTACGACAGAAAACAGTCTGAAGCTACAGAAGTGGAAATGAACATAAAATTTGCCATTTTAACCAATATCAAATGTAGAAAATTATGATATTAATTACATGTAAAATGTTTTTGCAACCCCCAGTACTACTAATCAACAGGCCCTCTTTGCACAGAAAAATAATGCAAAGAAAAACCAAGATTTTTCTTAGAAAACAGTTCTCTAGTGAGGAAGATAGTGCACACAGTCCCTGCCTAAGAAACAGTTCTCTAGTGAGGAAAGTAGCCCACATAGTCCCTGCCTGAGAAAGCCGGGGGAGCAGAGTCCAGAGTCTCAGGCAGGGAGCTGGACATGGCTCAGCAGTTAGGAGCAACTTATGCCTCCTTCAGAAGCCACAGGTTCAGTTCCTGACATCCACATGTAGTGGCTCACATGTGATTTAACGACCTGACACCCTTTCCTCGTCCCACGGGCACCTGCGTGCACAAGGAGCACATATATACATTGAGGCACACAAATACAGACACCTAAAATGAATAAATAAATAAATCTTTCAAAAATCATTTAGAGAGAGAATGAGACCATCTGAGCTACAGAAAGACCCTCCCTGTTTTGAAGAAAATTTTAAAGAAAGAAAGGAAGGAAAGGAGGGAAGGAGGGAAGAGAGAAAGGGAGGAAGGGAAGGGCGGAAGGACTCCTACTTTTGATATTTTTCTTTGGCTCTCCTAGCCCTACTCTCATAGTAACTGTAATGGTTAATACCGACTGCCAACTTGACAAGATCTAGAATCACCATGGAAACAGGCCTCTGGGAGTGGCTGGGGGGGGTCTAGATTGAGTTTATTGAGATGGGAAGGCTCACCCACCTTGTGGATGTCACCATGCTGTGGAGTGGGGGAGTCACAGAGTAGAAAGGAGGAAGTGAGCTGAGTCCCAGCACTCCTCTCTCTTGCTTCCTGACTGGGGAGTGTGGGCAGCTGCCTCCCCACCATGATGGGCTGTGCCCTCCAGCTCTCTCCTCGAAGTTGCTTTTGTCCAACATTTTGTCACCACAGTCAGGAAAGGAACTAAGATGATGAAGTATCTAACATGCCAAACGCCATTCTCAGTTAAATATTGACAAGACACTAAGATACTTTAAAGTTTCTCTGAGCCATAGATCAAGCTAACATCTCAGCAGTCTTTTTTTTAACTCTGTTTATTTCTCGTGTGTATGTGCATGCACGTACACACACACACAAACACATGCGCGCGTGCACAAGCATTCATTACATGCACATATCACAGAGCACACATGTGGAGGTCAGAGGACAGCATAAAGGAATTGCTTCTCTACTCGCGCTGTGTGGTCCTGGGCATTGAACAAGGGCTGTCGGCCTTGGCTGCTCTTGAACCACTGAGCTGTCTTGCTGCCCCTCCCTACCTCCACTGACTTTAAATAAAAAATAAAATGGTGGTTAACAGATCTACAAAGCAAAGCACTGTTTTTCTTTAAAAATAAAAAAGTGCTTTTTATTGGAAAACAATGATTGTGCTGGGTCATAATTTAGGCAAGAAGACCAATTTTCTAATTCTGTAAGAAAATTTGAGCCTGTCTTCTGCTTATTTTTTTCAGTTGTTTCCTAAGAATGCAGATCTGCTCTTAATCAAGAATCCAGGACACATGAAGCTAGTTCCTTGCCAAAGAAAATGCAACCTCAAGTTGGCTACTGACCAGCTTTTTAAAATCTAGTTGTAATAAACAGCATTATCAAAAGGACATACAATCCACTCTTCCCTTGAGAAGTTCTCAATTGTCTTCCTGCATATTAGGATTTGAAGATACTAAGCTTCCAACACACAATACTGCTCTCACCTCAAAAGCAAACACCCTAGAGTTAAAAGAACTAGTGGACATGTCTTTAACTACAGAAGATGAACATTTAGTTAAACAATTAACATTTTAGGACCATTTGTTCGTTATAAGCATCCATCCAGAGGAGGGGTGACCATAGGAACAATGACTTTAAAATGTGTGTTTGTTGGAATGAATTCCATGATTGTTGTTGTGAGTTAACCCCAACACTCCAAATAGGAAGGATTCTTTCTAACAGAAACGGTTTCTTCTTCTTCTTCTTCTTCTTCTTCTTCTTCTTCTTCTTCTTCTTCTTCTTCTTCTTCTTCTTCTTCTTCTTCTTCTTCCTCTTCCTCTTCCTCCTCCTCCTCCTCTTCTTCCTCTTCTTCTTCTTCTTCTTCTTCTTCTTCTTCTTCTTCTTCTTCTTCTTCTTCTTTTTCCTCTTCCTCTTCTTTTTTAAGAAAAGAAGGGGTTTATTTCAGTCACAGTTCATCATCAAAAAAAGAAACTCACTCTTGGTAGAAACCTGGAAGCAGGACCAGAGGCAGAGGTCATCACCACTTATTGGCTTACTCAGCCCACCTTCTTACGGAACCTAGGACCACCAGCCAAGGGACAGCACCTGCAAAGGGCTCAACCCTCCCCCACTGATCACTAATTAAGAAAATGCCTTACAGCCAGTTCTTATGAAGGCACTTTCTCAATTGAGACCCCTCCTCTCTGATAACTCTAGCCCGTGGGAAGCTGATGGAAAACTTGCCAGTATAGCCGACCCCTTGGCAAGTTAACACACAAGCATAGCATTTTTTCAGAACCTTTCCTTTCTTATTTATTCCTAAGATGTAATGTTAATATTAATATCACAAAATAACTTTAAAATCCCACAGTCCTTACGAATTCAAACATAACAAAAGTTTAGTCTCTTTAAGATATCCAATCTCTTTAAAAATCCAAAATCTCTTTTAAATTTCAAAATCTCTCAATCGTGGGCTCCTGTGAAAAATCCATTGAAACTAAGTTAACTACTTTCTTCAAGAGGGAAGAACCAGGCAGTCACAATCTGAGCAAAGCAGAACAAAACCGCAACAGTGTAAATTACTCAATATCAATTGTCTGGGATCCCTCACGATCTTTCTGCCTTCTGCAGCACACAGGACTTGTCTTCTAGGCTCTGGCTGACTTTACTCCATCTCTACTGCCAGAAACGGTATCTTCTTGAATAATCAGTGAGTCATTGAAAGAATCAAAAAGAAAACACTCAAATTTCTTGAATCAAATGAAAAATACAACTTAACAGAACATTCGCGGTACACAGCTCAGGAAGCTGGAAGAGGTAAGCTTATAACTGTGTGCTTGCATTTAAAGATCAGAAGAAATGGTTTGAGTGGTTTGGGAGCCTGGGGGGGTGGTATTTTGTTTTGAGAAACAGAGAGAAAACAAAGCTGAATAAGTAATGAGGCAGGGAGAATCTGGGAGGTGTTGGAATGAAAAAACATTATCAAAATATATTGTATAAAAACATTAATAGAAAATTACAAATTCTTCCTGCCCCAGGGACTAGAGACCTGGGGAGAACTGGTCCTACCCCTCGTCATGTGCACCACTCTGGAGAGCAGGCCTTCTACCTCCTCAGGCCAGCACAGCAGAGACGTCCCTGCTGGCAAGGGTGTGGGTGCGCAGGCCCTGAATACAAGAGAGTGGAGAAGCTGGCCTCATGATCTGTCACACAGCGGAATGGGAGAGGGAGCGATTACTTCCCTGCTTCTCCCCCGCACCCCTTGCCAACTACTGAATTCAGGAAAAGTTGGCCTCGGGGTCATGAGAGTGGAACGCTGATCCTGCTCCTCACTGGCTGCAGCACTGAGGAGAGTGGGCCCTCATTCTACCTCAGCATGGAAGAGCTGACCCCCTTGACAGAAGTGCAAGTGATCCTGGGCCGCAAATGCTCTTGGGAGATCTGGCCCCACCCTTCATCTGACACATTTTGGAGTGGGGGAGGGAGAGATGACCTGTGGCAGGTGGGAGAGTTTGCCCCCGGGTCCACAACAGTGCAAGAAGTGGCCCTGTCCCTCACCAACTGCAGCACATAGTAGAGCAAGCCTGGCCCCTCACCTGAGCAGCACTCTAGAGCTGACCCTGTTGGTGGGGGTGCAGGTGGGTCAGGCCTGTGGGCATGAGAGCAGCATAGCAAGGATTGGCAAGGGTAGGGGAAATGTGCCCTCACCCCCCACAACCCTTTGCCACCTGCGACAGGTGGGAGAGCAACCTTGGGAGCATGAGAACGGAAGAGCTGGCCCTGCCGCTCACCAACTGTGGCTATCCAGAGAGCAAGCCCTGCAGCTCACCTGGGCGAAACAGTAGAGCCGGCCCTGGTGATGTGAGTGCGCGTGAGCTGGACCCGAGGGTGTGAGAAGAGGAAAACTGGCCCGGCTCCTTGCTGTCTGCTGTGAGCTAGCCTTGGCAGTGCCGGGGAGCTTGCCTGAGTGGTGATGATGTGGCAGGCCGACCAACTCAGCTACCACCCAGGCCCAGAACCTGGACTGCAAGGTAACCCACACTAACACCCACTTCATTTATGAACTGCTGGAACATGTAAAGGAGCTGCAGATCCAAAGCTGCAGGATCTCCATGACACAGGGCAACAACAGGATATCCAAGAGGAGTCCCAGTGGGGGCCAGTATCCATGGTGTGGCAAAAGCCAGAGGCCTCAAACCAGACCAATGACTCACAGCCATGAACACTTGTAAGTAAAGATGTAGGGACTAAAGTCACCGTGTGACTCACTGGGCCACAGCCCGGCTTCCACGCCAAGGTTTGTTTGTTTGTTTGTTTGTTTGTTTTGTGGTTTGTTTTTTTCTAGTGGGTTTTTGGTTTTTTGGTTTTACTTTTAAATTTTGTTTTGGTTGGAGATCTCAAGGACAGAAGGCGAAAGCGAGGGGATGGGGAGATGAGTGGGATCCAGGGATGCGTGATGTGAAATCCACAAAGAATCAATAAAAAGTTTACTTTTTTTTCCAAAGCATAGAAATAAAAGTCAGAAAACTCAGATAAATAACCTGGTCAAAATCCTAGAAAAACAAGAACAAAATAAACTTGAAATCAGTAACAGCAAGGAAAGAAATTAATTAATAAATAAACGGCAGAAATTAATAAAAATAAAGAGAACAATACATAGACTCAAACAAAAAGCTGGTTCTTTGAAATAATAAAGAAAATTGACAAATCCTTAGATAACTAACCAAAGGAGAAAGAAAACCCAAATTAATAAAACTCTGACAAAAGAGTTGAAGCTAGTGATTCTTCCGGTAAAATACAAAGAATCAATGAGGATGCTTTGAAAATTCAGTTTTTAAAGCAGGACTGTTGAGAAGAAATGGATAAAAATTTCTAAACATGCATGACCTACCCAATTTAAATCAAAATGACACAGAAAACTCAAACAGTTCAGTAAAAACCAATGAGATTGACAGATTTTACAAACATCTCACAACCAAGAAAAGCCTAGGTCACAGCAAAAAATTCATCGCCAAATTCTACCAAACCGTTAAGGAGAGTGAACGATGCTCCTCAAACTGTTTTGTAAAGTGGGCTGGGAGCAAATACTACCAAACCGATGTTGTGGAGCCAGAACTTCCCTGATACCAAAGCTGGCTAATGGGCACAGGGAAGGAAGCAGAGGAGGGAACTATAAGCCCATCTCCTTACTAACATGGATGTAAACATCCCCAACATTATTCTGACAAACCAAATTCAAGTATGCATTAAGAAGATGCACCATGAGAAATTTGGTTTCATCACGGGAATACGAGATCGGTTTGACATACGCAAATCAAAAGGTGACGTTCAGCACACAAATAGCCTTCAGGATGATCATTTCAATCGGTAAAAAAAAGTCCTTTGATAATGTTCAACATCTCTTCGTGATAAAATCCTTGAAGACAGGAGGAGTTTTATGCCTATGTACTACAAACCTGTAGCATTACACAAAATAAGGAACTGAATGTTTCCTCTAAAATATGGAAGGAAGGGTGACTCTCTCTACTCTTATTCAGAAATACTGCTTAGAGCAATAGAGATAAAAATAGAGGGGAGAGAAAGCCCAGGGATTGTGGGGAATCCCGCTCATCTTAGCTCCAAGGGAGAGGGGAGAAGTAAATAAAATCAAGAAGCAAGGTGAAAGATGCACAATCAAAAATTTCAGACATTAATGAAAGAACTTGAGGAGAAAGCACTAGAAGATGGAAAGACCTCCACGTTCATGGGTTAGCAGAACTCGTATAAAATGGCTACATTATTGAAAGTATCTATATATTTAATACAAAAACCATCAAAATCCCAATGACAAACAAATGAAAACTCTGGACGGCTTAAGCAATCCTAAACAGGAAGGGCAATTCCAGAAGCTTCACAGTACCTTGCCTCAAATTATACTAGAGCCACAGTGACACAGACATCTTGGCAGTCACAGAGCAGACAGGTGGATAAATGGACCTGAACAAAAGACCCAGAAATAAACCCACACACCCACAGCACCCAATTTTTGATAAAGTTGCCAAAAATATACATTGGAGAAAAGAAAGCCTCTTTTTATATGTGGTGCAGAGAAAATATGTGTGTTGTAGAATGAAATTAGATTCATTTCTCTCACCCTGCAGATCAAAGGCTTTAATGTAAGGTGGCAACCTGGAAACAGCCAGGGAGGAATACTTTCAAAATATTGGCATAGGCAAAGGTTTTCTAAAAAGTACTTCAGTGGCACAGGACCAAACCCCAAGAGTTGACAAATGGTCCTAGATGAAATTAAAAGGCTTCTGGGCTGCTAGAGGATGGGTCGGCAGAGTGCAGACACAGCCTACAAAACAGAAAAGAAACCTTTCCCAACGGTGGACTACATCTGGGGCATAAAGGAACTATAA
This sequence comes from Ondatra zibethicus, assembly GCA_004026605.1. Lineage (NCBI taxonomy): Eukaryota > Metazoa > Chordata > Mammalia > Rodentia > Cricetidae > Ondatra > Ondatra zibethicus. Next base: position 45,697 of record PVIU01008191.1, on the reverse strand, counting down.
AAATAAACAGTATATTGGCAAGTCACCATGAGGTCAATAGTGAGCTCATTCGCTGAACAGACAGCTCTCAGAGAAGAACTACAGCAATGGTCAATAAATACTTGAGAAAGAGTTCAAATTCCTTAACTGCAAACTAAAATTGCTTTGTGTCGGAGACCAGCTTCAACAAAAATACCACTTACCAGGGTAAGGGCATGGGGATTAAAAACTAAGTAAAGAGAACTAAGACGTGAGTGAAAATAACAAACATAAATAGAAGATAGTACAAGGAGGGAGTTCTAGTGAATACTGAAACTACCTGCATTTAATTCCCATTTGCTTAAAATACCCTGACCCCAAAAGGTAGGAGTAAGATTTAAAAAAAAAACTGCATTAACATGATGCAAGGAAATGAACAGACCAGTTGAAGGTTACAGGCTACATCCATAGTTAAAGATTCTACTATTAGAACAAGATAAGTAACACTCACACCCTAGACCAAAACATTCTGTAGGCAAACCACTCCCTGGGTGGAATCCATTGTTATCTCCCTAAGGGAGCAGGAACCTAGTAGGATCCTTAAACTTTTGTTTAGGGTAGGAACATCTACTTCTCTAGTCCTGAAATACAAGGTCTGGATATTAGCCATACCTGTTGACAATAACCTTGAGAGAGCAGAACTCTCTGACCTAAATCCAGATGGGACGTTTTATTTGAGGTAGGAACAAACAGAAGTAAATTCCAACTCTCTGACCTCCAGACAAGGTGGAAACAGGCTCACATTTTTGGGCCTCCACAGCTTTGATGGTCAGTCTCATACCAGTCAGGATGGCTACCGCTGAAGAGACCAATGACAATAAATGCAATGAATGTTTTCTTTAAAACTGTATTGTTTTATGTGTATGGGGGTATGCTTGAGTGCAGTGCCAGCAGAGGCCAGAAGGGGGTATCAGATCTGAGTCATGAGCCACCATGTGGGTGCTGGGAACTGAACCCAGCTCCTCTGCAAGAACAGCACATGCTCTTAAACACTGAAGCATTTCTCCAGGCCCCATATTTCTGTTTTTTAATTAATTGTTTAAACTGGCAAACAAAGCAAGCTTTCAAGGTGGCATTTGTCATACATAGGTTTCATTATACTTTGTCCTCACATTTTTCTCTCCCACTGTCATCCTGCCACCTGACTAAAATAAGGACCTCTTAGGAGATGGCTCAGCAGTTAAACACACTGGCTGCTCTCACTGAGGACCCTGGTTCTGTTCCCAACACCTACATGGTGGTCCGCAATCATCTCTAACTTCAATTCTTGGGTATCTGATACTCTTTTCTGGCTTCTGTGGGCACTGCACCCATGTGGTGCCTGAGCATACTGTAATGATTCAGTCACACAACATGGCTGACATTTCCAGGTTCCAGGGACACGCATGTGCAGACAAGCCCTCAGGTAGAAGTGCCTAATGGCTCCAGGAATCTTAAAGGAACCTGTGTGACCCACGTGCAGCATGGTTGTGTCATCTATGTATGATGCAGCTGCGTGAGCCCTTGTGCGCATGCATGAGCCCCATCATCTGTGTATAACGTAGCCACGTCAACCCCTTGTGCACATGCACTAAGCAGCTTTTAAAAGCTGGATATGCCATCTCCCTCTCTCTCTCTGCACACTGACTTCCCCAGGCTTGTACATGCCCCCTCTAATAAACTCCTAAGTGGGTTTGTTGCATGTTCCATGTTTCCTTTTCACTCGTACCAGGTAATTTCATTGGTGCCATGACTTCCCCAGATAATTTCATTGGTGCTGTGAGACTTGGAAGGCTCTCCTGCCCCAAGCCCCTCTCCCGGGTTTGGGATCTGGAACTGGGTATTTTTTCCATAACAACCATGTGTTCCATCTGCCTGAGCAAGATTTCTATGCATACTACCAGCTTCAGTTGGTGCGTTTCCCCCATTCTGGTCAGCTTAACTGTTTCTCTGAACCCAAGGAATTGACTGTTGAGCTCCGGGAAATCTTCTGGTGTTCCTAGAAACAGGGGGACGACCCCCAACCATGGCCTTCAGGCTACAGTTGAGCCCTTCGCTGACATTCATCTCTGGAATGCTTCCCTTAGCTAAAATCGTGTTTGGACGACCTGGGGTCAGTCCTCCCATGACTGGGGGCACAGGATACCTCAGATTTTTCTTTCTCCTTTTTTTCTTTACTTTTTCTTTTCTTTTGAACCAGTGGTCCCCACTGTGGCCTCTCTGGCTTCTGAGTTGCCCTGACTGGAGCCAGTCTGGCTTTAACACCCCACCTGTAGGTAGAGAACACTCTCCTACAAGCCCTGCAGTGTTCGCTGCCATCACACCCCACCTATAGAGGGGAGATGTCCCCCTATAAGCCTTGTGGTGTCACTGTTTTCATGGTTTCAGTTATGGGTAGCAAGCCATCCAAGACCATCAATCCAGCCTCTCTCAGGAATGCCTTTTAGAGGATCGAAAACCCCAGGCCTTAATGCCCTACTTACAGATTCCCACACTTGTCCATCTTTGTTCAAAAAATGGCCTCTTTACAATTTAGATAACAACTTAAAGTGGCCGCCTAACGGCACCTTTGATCCCCATATTCTACGGGAGCTTTCTAACTACTGTCAGTGCACAGGCAAATGGGAGGAGTTTCCTTATATCCAAGCCTTTTACTATCTAAACTCTAAGTCCCAGTCTTATAATCTCACCTTTCATGGTATCTATATGATCCTATCTAACAACCTACTTCCTGAAGAGCACAGGTGAGTTTGGGAGCCGGCCAGACTTCATGTAAACACCAAACACATGCAACACACACCCTGGGGGCAGAGGCAGTCCCTGGGTGGAAACCACACTGGGATTATAACACCCCAAGTGGAATTTTAGCTAGGGACCGGGTTTTGACTTGCCTTCTGGCTGGTCTCCACAAGGCTGCCCTCAAGTCAGCAAACTATACTAAGCTCTCAGAGATCATTCAGAATACGAAGGAAAATCCTTCTGCATTTTTGGAACACCTCACCAAAGCCCTGTTACAATATACTCACTTAGATCAGAAACCACGGAAGGCAGACAGTTACTCATGACTCATTTTTTTTTTTCTCAGTGCTACCCTGACATTAAGGCTAAACTTAGACGTTTGGAGAAAGGCCCCTTGACCCCACAGGTGGAAGTCTTAGAGTTGACTTTTAAGGTGTACCATGTGAGGAATGACAAAGCCTGCAACCACCACTGTCACAGGCTAGCCATGGCCCTCCAACCGGCCGAGGTGACAGACTGCCCAATCCGTGCTGTCTGTGCTGCCCGCTTTCCCCCTGGGGCTTGAGAACTGCCAGGCCCATGTTTCAAATGTGGTAGAACTGGACCTGAGCATGCCCTTATCCTCATCTTGGTCCTGCGAGACCATGTCCAAGATGCCATAGGGAAGGACATTGGGCAGTTGATTGTCCTCATACACATAGTGGCATGGAGACATCAAACCCAGAAACTTCCCAAGTTGACCTTCTAGGTCAGGCCATGGACAAGTGAGGCTGCCCATGCTCCTTTGACCCAACCACAACCATCATCTGTAACAGGGAGCCACGGGTAAACATCATGATATCAAGATGGCCCATCTTCTTTCTCTTGGACATCGGAGCCACATACTTGATACTGAGTGAATTCTGGGGCCTACCTCTCCTTCTAGTTTCCCTATTGTCAGGGTAGGGGGACAGCCTTATATACCTCAGCAGACCCCACCACTTAACTGTGCTTTTAGGGGCATTTATCTCACCCATTCATTTTTAGTCATACCAACCTCTCCAGTACCTCTTATGGGAAGAGATTTTTTTTTAACCAAAAGTAAGAGCTTCCATTTCATTTGCTCCTTCCATTCACCTTACCTCAGACTTACCAACAGCTCCCCTCCTCTTCCTTCTAGCCTCCCAACCTCCCAGCTCCAATGTGTCTTTTCCTCTACCAGCCTCTCAGGTGGACCTCCAAGTCTGGGACACCCAAAACTCCTCTGTTGCTAAACACCATTTCCCCATCATTATCCAATTAAAAGACCCTACTAAGTACATTGCCCAATCTCAGTAACCCCTCTCTCTCCAGAGCCTTAGGGGACTTAAGCCTATTATCTCTGACCTAAGAAAAAAGCTACTTCTCACCAACGCTTCTCCCTTTAACACCACTATACTTGTTGTTAAAAAAACCTAATGGAACCTATAGCCTGGTTCAAGACCTCTGGCTCATTAACTCCACAGTGGTCCCTCTTCATCCTGTAGTGCCTAACCCTTACACACTTATTTCCACTATCCCTCCAGGAACCTCCCACTTCTCAGTTCTAGATCTCAAGGATACTTTTTTCTCTATTCCTCTCAGCTCTCAATCTCAAAATATCTTTGCCTTCACTGGGTTGACCAAGCAGCTAGAACAGCAGCATTCTAGAGCCCAAACCTACCTCAATCATCTCAGGGGGTTCATACAGTACCGCCCACATTCTCACAGATACCCCCTGACACCCGGCAAATCCTGTCCTACCTACATCAGCTCCTTCATCCTAATAGCAAAGCTCGGTTTCACTTTGTCAAGGCTCACAACCCACCCTTGAGGATTTAGAGTCTTAAAAGCTATCACTGCCTCTTGTAAAACCTGTCAAAAGTCGGATCCCAAGACTAAATATCGTAGCTTCCCTTTTCCCACCCACAAGGCCAGGGGCTCCCTTCTAGGAACTGACTGGCAGCTTGATTTTACTCATATGCCCACAGTCAAATGAGTTAAAAATCTCCTGGTTTAGCCAGGCGGTGTTGGCGCACACCTTTAATCCCAGCACTCAGGAGGCAGAGGCAGGCGGATCTCTGTGAGTTTGAGGCTAGTCTGGTCTACAAGAGCTAGTTCCAGGACAGGCTCTAAAAAGTACAACAAAACCCTGTATCGGAAAAAAAAAAAAAACTTCTCCTGGTTTTGGTGGATACCATGTCTGGGTGGGTTGAAGCATTTCCCACTACTAACAAGAGGGCCCAGACAGTTTCTGATGTTCTTCTCTGAGAAATTATTTCCCAGTTTGGAATCCCAAGCTCTCTTCAGTCAGATAATGGCCCAGGGTTTACCTCCCAGATCTCTCAAACTTTATCTAAGGCTCTTAACATCCCCTGGCATTTTCATAAATGCCATATCATCCTCAGTCTTCAGGGAAGGTAGAATGAACTAACCATTCCTTTAAATTGTTCTTGTTAATGTCACAGGAGCCTCACCTTGACTGGGTAAAACTTTTGCCTCTAGCACTTCTTAGGCTTAGGGCTTTCCCCAAAAGCCCCCTTTTCATCCCGCCCTTTGAACTCATGTATGGGCGGCCAGTTTTCACCCCTGACCTCTCACCCAAAACCTCTCCCCTTCCTGATCACCTGTTTACTCCACTGTTATCCCATCTTTGCTACCTATTATGGGATTTTACCGACTACTCATTACCCCAACCATGTGCCAATTCATGCCCACCACCAATTAAAATAGGAGACCAGGTACTATTTTTTTTCCAGACCAACGCCCCTCACCTCTTTCCCCTAAATGGCAGAGCCCCTTTAAAGTAATTCTTGTAACTCCCACAGCTGCCAAGCTCAAGGGACTTCCTCATTGGATCCATCTGTCCCACCTTAAACCTTTTACTCTTCCAGCTCAAGATACCCCCTTGTATATGGTAACTCAAACAGGGCCCTGCTCCCTTAAGTTCCAGAGGACACCAGGATCAGCCACTTTTTCTCCAGTTCCAGAAAAATAAAAGTCTCATCACCCTCCTGTGCCAAAAACTCCATATACTCTCCCTCTTCCTCTTTCTCCTATCTGCTTTACCAACTTTTCTATGTATACAATTTCCAGATTAACTACTCAGCTGGTATTACAGGGACCATGATTAAACATAGAACCAGAGGTACAAGAATTGCCAAGAGCCCAGGTGGTAAGAAACAATAACGAGCTTGGGGACATTCATAGCCCCAGACCCCAAAAAAACTCACAAAACAGACTTTAACATAACAGGTTTACCACTGACTGCAGCAGTGTCTCCTGGATGTTAAGGTAACACCATGATGCTAAGGAGAACAAGTGCCTTAAGATTTGCTTCAGGTAAAATATTAAGGGGTCTAATAATTCCCCTTTCTAATAATTCCCCCTTCTTTTCCTCCCTCCTTCCCACTGTCTTCTATTCTAACACTATATCATCATAATCATAAGCTTTTAATATGACTAAAATTTATTTATTTTCAAACATTTTTTTCATAAGCTCCAGGGAGCCAATTGGACCTATCTAAATGGACCAGACTCGCCCAGCATAAGTACCATTTAATTCTTCCCTTATCATTCCCGGTCTTGGGAACCCCTGGGAAATTCCCTCCTCCACACCCCCCCCCAAAAAAAACCCTCTATCTTCCATCTTGGGACTCTCCTCCCTTAATTACCAGGATCTAAAATTTTTTCTGACATAATTCTCTGCCTTTCCAGCATCTTGAGAGGTCCAAGTTGCCAGCCAGCCAGCCAGTTCCACAGAGCCCAGAAAACACACAAAAGTAATCAGCCTCCCCAGGACACGGTCAAGCATCTCAACTCTCCAATGCCCACAAAATCACCAGGAAGCAGTCATGAGAGACCTGACAACCCCCACAAAATCAGCAGGAAGCAGTCACGAGAGACCTTACGACGCCCCATCCCCACCCATTAAAGACCCCAAACTCCCAAATTTTTATAATAAACAAAAGGGTGGAATGTAATGATTCAGCCACACAACATGGCTGACACTTCCAGGTTCCAGGGCCGTGCATGTGCAGACAAGCCCTCAGTTAGAAGTGCCTAATGGCCCCAAGAATCTTAAAGGACCCCACGTGACCCACATGCAGCATAGTTGCATCATCTACGTATGACGCAGTTATGTGAGCCCTTGCTCGCATGGGTGAGCCCTGTCATCTGCGTATGACATAGTCATGTCAATCCCCTGTGCACATGTACTAGGCAGCTTTTAAAAGCTGGACGTGCCATCTCCTTCACTCTCTCTCTCTCTCTCTCTCTCTCTCTCTCTCTCTCTCTCTCTGCACACTGGCTTCCCCAGGCCTGTACATGCCCCCTCTAATAAACTCCTAAGCAGGTTTGTTGCGTGTTCCATGTTTCCTTTTCACTCGCACCAGGTAATTTCACATACATGCAGGCAAAATACCACACACATAAAATAAGTAAAATCTCAAAAAAAAAATAAAATAAGAACATACTTAAGTTTCTCTCTTCTTATGTTGCTTAAAGAGAAAAGCCTTTATCATCAGATACAGAGAGGCCACCCTGAGTGTGTGTAAACTAACTGACTAAAACAAGCCTTTCCTATATAGTTCCTAGTCTCTTGAAAACTCTATAAAAGTTATTGTCCCTTGAAACCTAAATCCTTTCTCTTTGCTTTGGACACACGAACTCTCAAGTCAACCACTCCTTTGATATTCACTTTGAGTTCATGCTTTTGAGTTCACTTTTCTATGAACTCCTGTTTATGCATAAAGACTAATAAATTTGTACCTGCTAAGCATTGTAGCACATGCCTCTAATCCCAGCACTCAAGACAGGAGGATCCCTGAGTTTGAGGCCAGGCTGGTCTACAGAGCAAGTTCCAGGACAGCCAACACTACACAGAGAAACTCAAAAAAACAAAAGAGTAAGTAAGTAAATAAATTTGTGTTCTTTTCCTGCGACTAACTTTTGTCAGTTAACTTCTTGGGATCTCAGTCTATGATCCTAAGATGCCAGGGGACCGCCTACTCGCCTCAGCACCATTACCTACATGTTCCAGCTCCATGTCTCTTGTCAAAAATGAAACCATATTTTTTTATGCCCTTGGGTTCATGGCTGAGGCCCCTGTAACAGCAGATAGAGAAATGCACACCTTAGCTTAGTGTCGTTACACTAGATTTGGTGAAGAATGGTGATGGTGGAGGATCGTGACTCTCAAGTCACAGTGTCAGGAAGCTGAAGCACTTAGGAAGGTCTGCTTGTTTGGATTCTTCTCTGTTTTTAGATATAAAGCTGGTCCTTTCCTCTAGGAATAAGAAGGACCCTCCTGTCAGAAAGCCCGGGTTGTCCAGGTAACCAGAGAGGGCTGCAGTCAAAGCGAGAACACACTCAGCCCTCCTCCGGCTGCCTGGAGGGCACGCTGCAGGAGTAGCACAGGAACAGAGCCTCACTGCCCACCCTTGGAAAGAATGACCACTCCCCTGTCTCTGTCACAAATTCTAAGCCAGCTTCCTTGCATGCAGGATCTCCCCTTCCTTCGAAACCTTTAAAAATAGATGTCTCCCTTTATCTAGTAGGAACTGGAATTCTCCTTCCGGCCCCATTCCCACCCTCATGATGACCTCTTGACTGAAGGACAGGAGACTCAGCACCCTTCCTAAAATTCAACATTTCATATGACGGCTTTATGATCTACATTGTGCACAAAGGACGGGATGTGGGGGTTTCTGCGACCACCATGGCCAACAAAGCAATAATCCTCAGGAGATAAGAAGCTAAATAGCCAGAATTGGTTCAGACTTCAAAAGTCTGACCCCCGGTGATTTATTTTAGGCATATTTAAGAATGGCACAATTTGGTGAGAACTTTCCTGCTGATAATTAATTCCATCCTGTATGCACAATAAAGGTTAAGACAATTTACTACATCTTTGTAAAGTCCATGTGACATCTTCCTTAGCGATGGGTCCTATAGCTGGACTGCATGTGACACCTTGCATACAGATAGGTTCTATAGATTGGCAAATAAGGGTCTAGGAGAAGCCCCAGTCTCAGCCACTGAGTTAGCATGAAGGCCACCAGGCTATTACCCACGTTCTGGGTGGAAAACAAATTATACATTCCTTTCTTTGAAGGGACAAGCTGGTGTGTTTGACTTTCATGTTTCCCTTAGTACTTACCTGTGAGTACAAGGACCTCCATGCCTCCCACTGTGGGAAAGGTCAAGGTATCTTTCTTTACATGCTTTCTTAAATTCCTTCAACTTTAAATATTCAATAAGACAAGGTGCTGTATTTCCAGTAACTTGTTTTGAACATATCTATGGCCTAGCATCTGCCTGCCCCTTCTCTATCCACCCTTATGATGCACTTGGATTTAAGCATCGTAAAGCTAGTCTGTGTGGTGTCGTCCACTGGCCACGAAGGTGGCATCCTGAACCTCGGTCCTGAAATTTTTGAGCCTGTATTAACTACAGGACTAAAAGAATTTATGATCAAAAATATCTCTGTACAACCAGAGCCTAAGATTTTTGAAGACATGGCTGTATACTTCACAGAGAAGGAACTGGCCAGCTTGACACTTGATCAGAAGGCCTTGTACAGGATGTGGTGCTTGAGAACTTTGCACATGTGGCTTTACTAGGGTACCTTGCAGAAGTAAGACAATATGTTCAAATGGCCACCAAAGCAGAGTCATCCAGGGTGAAGGCCTTTCTCTGAGTCAGCTGTGCTGGAAAATGGATAAAGGAGGCAAGGTCAGAGCCATGCCACTGCTGTCAAGTGCGGTGGTGTTTTCTGTAGCCGTACATATGTCCATGCAAGTAGATGTATTATTGCTTTTAGTTCATTAAAGTTGTTCATATTAATGTGCAAAGCAAAAAAAATGGCATTCATTTCTGTGCTCAATTTCTCCACAATGCCTGCTGTATATGCACATTCAACCTTAGACGAATATGCAACAAGATCAAGGCCACTGGTTCAGCCCCACACATTCTATCCACCAGAAAGGGGCTTGCCTTGGTCTTCTTAGCTTCCCTATCATTTGGCCCATTGTGATGACCTCAGTTTTGCCAGAAAATGCTGGGTTTTGAGATAAACACAAACAAGAAAGGCGAAGTGAGAAAGAAGAAAAAGTAGAAGAGGTTTGGGAAGGAGCAAGACTTGAGCTGCAGCATAAGAGTGCAGTAATAGCCTCACATTTGGGAAGTCCCACAAGACAGAAGTAAACCTGAGAGGATGTTCAGGGTGCAGGATAAACAGGGGTGCCGGTGTGCTGAGGAGAAAGCCAGGCAGAAGAAGGGTGCTTCTAGACGTGGCTAAAAGTTCCCAACTCTTGTTGCTTTCAGCAATTACTTTTTAATTCCTTTTGGATGCTAAGCTGTATCTCTTTAATGTGGTGCTTTTCTAAGACTGGGCCATATGGGGTGTGGGGACTTATTTGAATGACACATGAAGCATGCGTTCACACATGAAGTAAACGGAGACCTGTGTTTCGTGGTACTCTGTGAGAACTCTCATTTAGCATGTTCAGGGGCTTTGGTTTGGGGTTAAGTTGTTGCCTTTATGTGAGTCTGGGCATCTATGATGAGGTAGTGGCAGCATACTCATCATATGTATAAAAACAAGTCTTTATACAAGACAATTTGCCTTGGCAAGATGAGGGGTGTGGAGGTGCATGAAGCTGGACTTTCCAAAGTCCATGGCGGGAGATAACCCAGATGGCTCTCATTATTTTAGAGACTTGTGTGAGCTCTAACAAGAAAGCTGCTACAGGCAAAAACAGGGAAGAAAAATAAGCTGTTTTCCCAGGGGACCCATGTAAGGACACAGCTTCTAAAGCAGATCTCTCTGTGTACCCAGCTGAGGAAACACACGCATGTGGAGTGGTTTGTTTCTAAGGGGCAGGGTCAGCGGCAGAATGTACAATTCTTCTTGATGCCTCAACTTCGCAGCTATGCGAACACCAGACTATAGTAACAATGACAGCAGGCCCTGGATGCAGTCTCAGATAGGGGACTTTAAACAGAAACACGCACCTTCGTCGTATGCCTAAAAGGCCCGTGACCGGAAGGTTGCAGGAGGCAAAGGGTGTGACTTCCAGTGTGCCCACTGATGCTGGCACATCTGATAGCAGAGACCCGATACCATGTTCTCTTGATGCCAAGGGAAAGAACATATGTGTGTACTTGGTGCACAGATGAGTGAGCTTCTTATTTTTCTAGTCTGTAAAAACATACACGCAAGCACAGTTTATCAAGGAGAATGTGTATGAATGTAATGCTATAGCCCAGTTGCTGCGCAGACCACAGTACCATACAGCAGCTCTCTCCTTCCACAGACACCCGTGGGCACTCTACGGAGGCACCAAAGCTTTCTCAGGCCAGCGTCTCTCACCTGGAAAGTGAATTACATCAAAAGGGGGTATTGTTGGCCACACATCCTACTACCTCCCACCCCTTCCCTGACTCCTGCCTTGGAACCAAGAACCTGGCTCTAAGCTTGTAATGTGAGACCTCCCCCAGCCTCAGAGAGGTATAAAGAGAGAGCTCACTTTTGTCCATGTCTCTGGTGCCGGGGCCTGAGCTTTCCTTGGCACCCTGGCCATCCTGTTGCTTGAGATTGTAGATTTTCTTTGCTCCAAAGGATTGAACAGTGCAGGCTGGCATCACAAAGAAACAGAAACCAGGCACTGGTCTGGAGAAGAATTCCAAGTATCCTGGCTAAATAAACCCTCCCAGACATCAAGCTACGAGGTTGTGCCATGCTGGGCACTCTCTGAGCACACACTAATCCACAAGTCCTTACTGGAGCAGCACTGACTGCCATGCGCCCCCAGGGGAAAGACTCACTGTGTCACGATCCCTGACTACAAAGGTCACTTCTCTGAGGTTTGGGTCTGTCTCGACTGTAGGATGCCATCTCTGGTCTCTATCTGCTTTGAAGAACCATCCTGTGACACCATGTTGAGCCCAGAAGGTTCAGGGGGGCGGGGCAGAGGTTCTGCCTCCTATTGTATTTAGTGGGCAAATCCTATTTCATTTTAAAATGGATTAAAGGCAGATGACTTGTTAGTGGCTTGAAACCGGAAGACATTCTGTCAGGGACGGGGGGGGGGGTGTTGGGTGGGGGCGGGAGGTGTTGCCTACGACAACTTTCCCTGAAGCTGCACCAATGTGAATGTGCTCCTCTAAGCCGCTGTCCACCCTCCCCACCCTCTGAGCACTGAACGCTCAGTCCAGGAATGAGGACCAAGACTGTAGCTCACTTTTCATGGAAAGTGTGACAAAGGAGAGGTGAGCAGGCTGGGGCAGGACCAGCTGTGCCCTGTCCTTGGCATCTCGTGGTAACTGTGCTGTTGGGAGCAGGAGCAGCTGTGCCCTGTCTTCAGCATCTCATGCAATCTGTGTTTCCGTTTTCTCTCACACAAATTCTTCTCAAATTACATCATTTATTGCTGCCATTTTGCATTTTTATAGCATATATACCCAAAAGATTTTTTTAAAAACCTCTCTTCTTAAAAGACAGTCTAACTAGTGTAGGGCTGGAGAGGTCGCTCCATGATTAAGAGCACTGGTTGCTCTTACAGAGGACCTAGGTTCAGTTCCCAGCACTCACATCAAGGCTCACAACCATCTGTAACTTCAATTCCAGGAGATCCAACCCTCTTTTCCAGCCTCCATCTACACCAGGCATACATACAGCACATATACATACAAAAAGGCTAACACTCATATACATAAAATAAAAATAACCTTTTTAGAGATGATATCATATAGGGAACAGGGCTATTGTATTTTGTTAGCAGCAGTAGCTTATACCCACAATGCCTTTGGACTTCACTGGTAACTGAGTGAGAGCACTGTAGAGAAGAGATTCCCTAAGAAGAGCTTAATTAAAATCCCTAAATCAAGCCTGGTGGTGGTGGTGGTGCATGCCTTCAATCCCAGCACTCAGGAGGCAGAGGCAGGTGGGTCTCTGTGAGTTCGAGGTCAAGCTGGTCTACAGAGCGAGTTCCAGGACAGCCAGGGCTTCACAGAGAAATCCTATCTTGGGGAAGAAAGAAAGAGAGAAAGAGAAAAAGAGAGAAAGAGAGAGAGAAAGAGAAGAGGGAAAGAAGAAAGAGAAGAGAGAAAGAAGAAAGAGGAGAAAGAGAGGAAGAGAGAGAGAGAGAGAGAGAGAGAGAGAGAGAGAGAGAATCCCTAAATCAAAGGCAGAGAACAGATCAGAACTGGCTCTCAAAAGTCTAGAAACAGGAAAAGTGTCAAGACTTCATTTTTTGCTTTTCTATATAGAACTGTAACTCTAAGAATGCATTCTTTTTCCATTTCTAGAAAACTCAACATAGAACAAGGAAAATGCATGAAGCCACAGGCTTCACTTTGTTTTGTTTTGTCTCTTTTTTCTCTCTCTTAAGAATTTCTCTACACTCTTCTAAGAAAGATTTATCTTGACTCTCACACCAGCCACAGGCATCTGAAATCTGATCTGCTTCTGGTGGTCCATGAAGTAAAGTATTTCAAACCCCACTTGACAGATGTCACCAGGAGAAAGGTGACGTGGGCCAGCGTTTCTAACTAGCGAGCAGCTCCCCTCTATTGCCGGGTTTACAACTGAACAAATGCGGGAATGCAGAGATTCGAGCTCTGGTCAGACATTACACAGGTGTCCTTCATAAATGTCAGCGACCAAATTGACTGTCCCTTGGAGGTTGGAGCATTCAGGGCTAAGGCACTAGACACATTCATCACAGAAGCAGGCTAGATGCCACGGCCCCAGAGCAGAGCCAAGCCAAGCGTGCCTCGATCCATTAGGATCTCACAGTAATCAGGGGCTCCGAAATGGAACGCAGAGCGTAGATGGAGAAAACCGCGATGGGAAGTAAAATCACAGACCTTCGCTCGGCTGAGCTTACGGAAGCTTAAGGTAGAGCAGCAGCCATTTTCTCTGGGCTTTTCTACAGCGAAAGGAAATCAAATTATTCCAGGAGGAAAATATGCTGTGGTTTTCTTTTCCGGGGAAAACACAATTTGCTCTTATTACGTTTGACTGGGGTTAGAGCTTGACATTGTTGCCAGCCTGTCTGCTATTGCGAGTCTTGAATAAGCCTTTAAATAATGGCTGGCAAGTTAAAAACCTGAGCAGACATGAAAAACCCCAAGGGTTTTCATTTTCAAGCTAATATGAATCATTCATTTCAGTAGCTTGAGACGTTTCTGTATAAACACGCTCAGAAGAATTAATGATGCTATACATAACGTGAGCCATTTAAAATTTCATCTCCTTCGTTAGGAAGTCTGGCTTTTAGGGGGCTGAAGAGATGCTTGGCCATTAAGAGCACTCTCTGATCCTACAGAGGACCCCAGGTCGGTTCCCGGGACCCACGTAGTGCAGCTCACAGCTGCCTGTAACTCTAGCTCCAGGGAGTCCAAGTTCCCTTCTGGCCTCTGTGGGCACTGCCCACACAGAGAGCACCTACAGAAAGATTTTTTTAAAAAGAAAATCTAGCCTTTAAACTGGATCCACACCAATGTTTTCTGATTCCAGTGTCCCTCCCTGTTTCCATGCTGGTTACACACCTTCTCTCATTCTTGATGTTTTCTGACCTAAATCCTCTAAGGCATCTCTCCGACCACCTCAGCGCTTAGTCCATGATTTCTCCTTAACGATACTAATCCCATTAGCAATGTCAACCACTTTGTCTGCGCCTGCCCTCTCGATGGTTTTAACCAAGTTCAGGTTCCTTGCCACAGCAAACTGCTCCTTCTGTGTGCCGCTTTAGCTGGGTAGCCACTACGTTCCTTGTCAAACTACGTTTTCATGTCTTCTGGCTCTGCTTCCTCCTTTCGATCTGGGTAAACGAAGAGAATGGAGAATGTGCCATGGTCTGGTTGTTGGCTGAACAAAAATGCCTCGCATCAGGCAAATTAGCACAGCGCTTTCTAACTCAGCTTCACTCGAGCTTTCTAGGATGCAGAAGGGTGCCAGGTTCTTTGCTAGAACACAGCACGAGTTAGAACATTCCAGACCAGTGTGCTTCCCCACCCCCACGGCACCTTCATCATTGTCATTGCTAAAGGCCAATGTGACACATTTCTATGCCACTACTTGTCTTAGGGTTTTCATTGCTGTGAAAAAGACACCCTGAACACAGCAACTCTTATGTTTAGTCTTTTTTTAAACACAATCTTTTCTCATTCCACACAGCCATCCCTGCTCCCACTCCCTACCCCCTCCTGCCCCCTTTCCCCCCACACCCACTCCCCAGAAAGGGCAAGGCCCCCCCATGGGGAGTCAACAAAGTCTGACACATCACTCTGAGGCAGGACCAAGGCCCCCCACCCCATATGTAGGCTGAGCAGGTATCCCTCCAAAGAGAATGTGCTCCAAGATGCCAAATCAAGCACTAGAGATAAATCCTGGTCCCACTGCCAGTGGCCCCACAGACCACCCAAGCCTCATAACTGTCTCCCACATTCAGTGGGCCTAGCTTGGGACCATGCAGGTTGTCCCACTATCAGTCCAGTGTTAGTGAGCTGCCACTAGCTCAGGTCAACTGTTTCTGTGGGTATCACCATCACGGTCTTGACCCCCCCCCCCCGCTCATATCATCATTTCTCCCTCTCCTGGGCTGACCCCCAGAAGCTCAGCCCAGTGCTCTGATGTAGATCTCTGCATCTGCTTCCATCAGTTGCTGGATGAAGGCTCTCTGATGACAATTCAGGTAGTCATCAATCTGATTACAAGGAAAGGCCAGTTTAGGCACTCTCTCCACTGTTGCTTAGAGTCTTAGCTGAGGTCATCCTGGTAGATTCCTGGGAATTTCTCTAATGCCATGTTTCTTGCTAGCCCCATAATGACTTCCTCAATCAAGATATCTCTTTCTTTGCTCTCCATTTCTGACTTCCCGTTTCTTGAGCATCCCATTCCCTCATGTTCTCCTCCTCCCACCCCTTTCTCCTCCCCCTCATTGTCTACCCTGCCCCCCATTCCCAATTTTCTCAGGAAATCTTGTCTGTTTCCCCTTCCCAGGGGGATCCATGTATGTTTCTCTTAGGGTTCTCCTTATTTCCTAGCTTCTCAGGGATCCTGGACTATACGCTGGTTATCCTTTGCATTTATGTCTAATCCACTTATGAGTGAGCACATACCATGTTTGTCTATCTGGGTCTGGGTTACCTCACTCAGGATGTTTTTTTCCAGTTCCATCCATTTGCCTGCAAATTTCAAGATGTCATTATTTTTAACCGCTGAGTAGTACTCCATTGTGTAAATGTACCATATTTTCTTTATCCATTCTTCAGTTGAGAGGCACCTAGGTTGTTTCCAGGTTCTGGCTATTATGAATAATGTTGCTATGAACACAGTTGAGCAAATGTCCTTGTTGTATGAGTGGCCATCCTTTGGGTATATGCCCAAGAATGGTATTGCTGGGTCTTGAGGTAGCTTGATTCCCAATTTTCTGAGAAACAACCATACTGATTTCCAAAGTGGCTGTACAAGTTTGCACTCCCACCAGCAATGTAGGAGTGATTCCCCTTATTCTGTATCCTCTCCAGCATAAGCTATCATTGGTGTTTTTGATCATCGCCATTCTGACTGGTGTAAGATGGTATCTCAGAGTCATTTCGATTTGCATTTCCCTGATAACTAAGGATGTTGAACGTTTCCTTAAGTGTCTTTGGGCCATTTGCAATTCTTCTGTTGAGAATTCTCTGTTTAGATCTGTACCCCATTTTTTATTGGATTGTTTGGTAATTTGATGTCTAGTTTCTTGAGTTCTTTGTATATTTTGGAGATCAGTCCTCCATCTGATGTAGGGGTTACTAAAGTTCTTTTCCCGTTCTGTAGGCTAGAATACAGCAACTCTTACAAACAAAATATTTAACTGAGGTGGTGGCTTACAGTTTCAGAGTTTCAGTCCATTATCATCATGATGAGGATGATGGCAGTGTGTAGGCAGATATTTGCTGACTACATCTTGACCAGAAGGCAGCAGGAAGTCGACAGACTGTCACACTGAGTGGAGCTTGAGAAAACAACCTCAAAGCCCACCCCCACAGTGACATACTTCTTCCAAATAGACCACACCTACTACAACAAGGCCACACCTCCTAACAGTGCCACCCCTTTTGGGGGCATTTTCTTTCAAACCACCACACCACTGTTGCGTATTTTCCCTATCTACATGTTCCATTAAAACCCCATAAAGCCCTCACTATCACAGTCTACTTTCTCCCTCTCCTTCCCCTCCCTCTCCCTGTCCCCCTCCCCTCTCCTATCTCTAGTCCCCACTCAGAGGCAGCCGTTTGCATCCCCCAATAAGTCTCTTATGTGAAGTCTGTTGCATGGTCTGATTTTTGCAGCATTCCTTGTCCCTCCAATCTCCTTGGTACCCTTTGCCTCAAACCCATTAGACTATTTCCTAAATTAGTGTCTCTTCTGGAACCTCATAAGCCTGGCCTCGGCTGTAAGTATTGCTATTCACATTCTGACCTCCGTCCTCCCAGAATGGCCTGTTAAACTCTGTTTACTGTCATCCTGGGCCTTTTTTAGCCTGCAGCTCCAAACTGTTCCTTACTCCTCTCAAAAACCAGTCCTGGGGCCGAAAGGCTGTGTGCTGTGTTCACAGCAGAGGCTTCCACTCTTTATACTGATTTTACCCATTAGTTACTTTTCTAACTGCTGGGACCAAGTGCTGCATGAGAAGCAACTTAAGCGAGGAAGGTTTGCTTTGACTCTCAGTTTGAGAGGTACAGTTCACCATGCAGGGCAAGGAATGGCAGCAAGAGCTTACATCTTTGCAGAGCAAGAAGCAGAAAGGAATGCTGGCACTTCACTGTGTGACTTCAGACAAGCACTCTGGCAGGACCTTGGTTTCCTTGTCTATAACAGACAGAGCATAATGTTTTAAGGAAATAAATAGAAAACAGAATACTAACTACCCATCACAGTGGCAATCACACAGAGATACAAAAATAATTATTTCCATTCTAACCAATTTTCCCAAACGTTGAGAACATGTTGATTATTAAGAACATGTTAAACATTAAGAACATGTGGTTAAGGACAAAGATGATGGAGCCAAACACACCCAAGCTTCAGTCTCTGCTCCTCTACGGTACTCTGAGCCAGCTGTTTAATCTCTCTGTGCCTCTATTCCACACCCATAAACCAAAATAATACCTGTTAGATTGCTAAGGGTAAGATACAGTATTTAAAAAGCAATAGAATGGCAAACACATATTTCACTAAACCTATGTTTCCGTCCAGTTCAAAATGCAGCTTAGTTTTAGAAATGGGGTGGGGATGCTTATATTACTGAATTGATAAAATATGGTGATAAGCCCTTGTTAAATATTAGACCTTGTTATTCCATATAACTTCTTACTGAGGAGGCCTGTTTGAAGATGCAGGGGTATGGCTTACAGACATTGGAAAGGTCACCCTTTGTAGGAGGAGGGCCCGCTTGTTCCTCCCGGCCACCCAGCTAGCTTAGCCCTGAAATAATCACACAGAAACTGTATTAATTAAATCACTGCTTGGTCCATTAACTCTAGCTTCTTATTGGCTAAACTTATATATTAATTTAACCCATCTCCATTAATCTGTGTATCACCATGAGGTCATGGCCTACCAGCAAAGTTTCAGCACATCTATCTCCAGCAGCGGAACCATGGCATCTCTCTGACTCCACCCTTCTTTCTCCCAGCATTCAGTTCCATCTTCCCCCACCTACCTAAGTTCTGCCCTATCAACAGGCCAAGGCAGTTTCTTTATTCATTCACCAATAAAAGCAACACATAGACAGAAGGAACTCCCACACCAACCCTTTGTACCTGAATACCAAGATAAATTATATCATATACCATATAGGACAATATACCATTATATACCATATAGGACAATAAATATGCTAGCAGGAGTGTGCACATTGTGCGAAGACATGAGAGCGGAAGCTATTTTAAGTCTGGTCTCAGATTGTGGGTCAGGGTGCAGGGAAGTGAGGATGGAAAGGCAAAGGTTTCCAAATAACCAATTCATAAACAGGGTTTTGAAAGATGAGTAGGAGGTTTAAGGGATGGGAAAGGACATTCCAGAAAGTGGAGGAAGGAACTGGGAAACAATCCCCAGTGCTCAGAAGGCTATGCTACTCAGCAGGACTGGAATGTGCACAGCCTTTGTCCTGGGCAAGAGCGCACAGACAAGCTCACAGCCTGAGGAGATAAGCCCTCTAGTCCCTGAGGGAGCAGCTTCTAAGTAAAGGAATTTAAGTCCATTCAGGGAGGAATCATAAAACGAATGTACCAAACTGCCTGACCCTGCAGGGTAGTACAAGAAAAGATTAATAAAATCTCTAAGGAAAAAAGAAAAATAGACTTCAAGAGCCTATGTCTTACAGAAAAGCGTGCACCAATCAAAGGGAGCTGATGAATTTGACTGTCTTTTATGTTTCCAAGAGACTAAATCCCAAACACTTCTGTAATTTAAGTGCGTTGTATTTCTGGATTAAATTTAAATTTAATTTCTTTTCTTTGCCATTTTTACAATGACCTCATCTTTCGAATTTTTAAGAACTTTAGCACAGTGAATAAGTACCATTCCTATTTTGTGTGCGTGTGCTAAATATGTCACTAAAATTTACTCTGAAGCAGCATGTCTCTTAGGAATGTACTAAAACACGCATTTATTTGGGAACAGTAGATAGTCGGCCTGAGATTTAAAAAAATAACCATTAAAATCAAACTTGAAATTCCTTCAGAAATACAAAGCAAATAGAGACTATTCTCCTACAAGGAGACTCAGCGATCCCCGCGCGGCTGTTGGCGGTTCAGCCTGCCAGAGTTCCTTCTACTGTGCGCTATTTGAGTCTTTCCCACCCACCTGCGTACACAGCGACACATTTGAAGTACAAAACGACAATTCCTGATATTCCACACCCTGACAAGGTATTTGTGTGTTTTGTTGCTTTTTGAGACAGGGTCTTTTCATGAAGACCAGGCTGGCCTCAGACCTTGTATCCCCCAGCCTTAGCTTTCAGAATGCTGGGGTTATAAGTATTTGCTACCTCATAGAGTTTGTAAATAGTGTGGCATCACACAAGGGTAGAGCTGTGCTCTACAGAGGGCTCCAGCAGTGAACCTAGCATATATAACACCTGTGCCGAAACAGCATGAAGTACTCAAAGGTAGACTATAGAGCGTTAAAATCCTTTTTAAAGTTTATCTGGCCTGCAGAGACGGCTTGGCTGAAGAACCCTGGTGGCTCTTCCAGAGGATTCAATCTCAACTCCCAGCACCCAAGTTGGGCAGCTCACCCCTGCCTGTAACTTCAGCTCCAAGGGATCCCGTGCCCACTCATATCCTCCATGAGTACCAGTTTGCACTCATGCGTACTTGTGCTCGCGGACATACACCCACACCTGAAAAAACAAGTTTTTCATTTGAGTGGACACGATTCACAAACCAAGTAGCTTCCTATCAGAGATGATTGGGGCTCCACCAAAGGAGACAGAAGATGATTGCAGGAACTAGAAAGATGGCTCAGCGGTTAAGAGCACTGCCTGCTCTTACAGAGAATCTGGGTTCCCTGTACCCTGTACCACTTCCCTGCACCCTGACCCACAATCTGAGACCAGACTTAAAATAGCTTTCGCTCTCATGTCTTTGCACAATGCACACTCCTATTAGCATATTTATTGTCCTATATTGTAGCCAATATAACTTATCTTGGCATTCAGGGACAAAGGGTGACCTTTCCAATCTGAGTTCAATTCCCAGCACTTACATGGAGACTCATAACTCATACCCTCTAACTCATAACCACCTCTAACTCCAATAGGAATGTGCTGCCCTCTTCTGGCCTCTTCAGACACTGTGTGTGCAGGCAAAAGAGTCATACACACCAACAAGGCGTGGTGCAGGCCTTTAATCCCAGCACTCGGGAGGCAGAGGCAGGCAGATCTCTGTGAGTTCGAGGCTAGCCTGGTCTACAAGAGCTGGAAACACAAGTTAAAGCAAACACCTGGATGGCTAACGTGGGACAACAGCCTTTGGACCAGTGCAGTAAGAAGTCCTTAGGTGAAGTTAGTTTTTAGTTTTTGATCAGTGAAACCTAAATTTCATCTCTCTGAAACTTAACCACTTGCACTGAATAGAGGTTTGTCTAACATCAAAAACTCAGGACTACCGGAGGCTACCTATACAAGAGAGAAGGTATTTTACTCCTCAGCGTTCACAAGTTGCTAGCTGGAATGGGGCCGGAAACAAGAGACAGACTAACGCGAGAAAAACAAGCATCTCATCACTCACACGTCGATCACTTCGTGCAAGAACCCAAAGAGGGGCTTCGAATTCTGGCCTATAGTATCTTCAGCACAAAGCCACAAACCTGTGAGGGAAGGAAAAGGCTTTCGGATTCCAAGGGCGTGAAGCCAAGAGACGAGTGGCAGGGTGAAGGTTGGTGTGAGCTCCTAGGAACTCTCACTGACTAGCAAAGAACACAGCTTTGTCTCTGTACCACATGCATGCAGTGCCTGCAGAGGCCAGAAGGAGGCGCCAGTCACCCTGGTCCTGGAGTTACAGGTAGTTGTGAACCACCAACACGCGGGGAATCAAACTCAAGTCCTCTGCAAGAGCAGCCAGTGTTCTTTTCCCTCCAAACCCCCACCTGATACTTCTTAAGTATCTTTGACTCAAAGATATGTTTTTATGTCAAAGGGGAATTTGTTTTGCATAGCATAATCCAGTTTCCTTAGCCTTCCAATTAATTGACTAATGGTGGCTTAAGTCAAAAAATAAAAGGAGTGGGTAGAGGAATAAAAGGAGGAGAAAAACTATCGACGCATGAAAATAAGCCCTCTAAGCAGGTCCTGCAGGTGAGGCCTATCCTGCAAAGGCAGCATTTGAGAGACTTTGACTCCAAGACACAAAACTAGTGATTTCTCACCGCAATATCAGGCATTTCCATCACTTCAGGCTGTTCCCCCATCAGCTTTGCACCACCTGAAAACGTGAACACTCTGAGGTTTTACAGTCACTGTGAGAAAGAGTGAGACTTGGGACAGAGCAGAGCGGGGGGTCGGGAAATTCAACAAAGGCAAGGGCTCTTACCTCGAAGAAATAAAAGACGTGGCTTATCCTAGAGCAAAATATAAGTGGCCATGGCCTGGAAGTAGAGATTTGGGTCTTCCTAACAGCAATGCTCCAATGAGGCAGCAATTTTGTGGGCCTTTTATAGTGACTAGAACAAGAAAGCCATAAATCAAGACACCGTTCAAATACATTGATGGGAACACCACGTCTTAGCAGGATGAACTGCTCTGATGGAGACCTTAGATGCTGCATGACGACTCTCTTGGCCCTGTGGCTGATGGGAAACTAGGGTTTCTGTTAAGTTTGTACAGCCCAGGTTTTTGCCTGTGCAGCGGGATGTTTAACTCAGCTTTATCGCTTAGCGACAGGATGCTGTCCAAAACAAACTGGGGCAAGAAATTATGATTTGGTCGGTCAAAGGTCACCCAAGAAAAATTGTAATTAGGCTTTGGATTTGCAGCATCCCAAATCTCCACATCACTGAAGTTTTAGTCAGTCGATCAGCACTTGCAGACACGGCTTTTTTTCTAGGAATTTTGGTCCACAGAAGGAAGAAAGAGATATTTGAAATGAAGACAGCCCCATGCCCGGGGGACTGCTGGAATTCTAGGACCCTGATTTATGTATAGTCTTTCTCTAATTTAAAAAAAATAAAGCCTCTCCTCCTTGCTTTTTGAATCCCCAGTCACTGTTTCTCTGCTTTGGGTTTTGCTTTCTCTTTCTTCTCTGCAGGAACCTCCCCGACTCCCACTTCTCTCTCCTCTGTCCTGTTGAGGTTTCTCAGCAATCCTGGGGCAACACTTAATGGTTTGCAGCTTGACTATTTTTTCAGACTATTTTAAGATAGGGAGATTTCTGTGTCCCAAAAGCGAGCTGTTCCAGAAACAGAAGGTGAGAAAGAATGTGCCACCTCTCATTACGCCCTGCTGGGAGCTGGTGCCAGGGTTTCCTGGGCTCCTTCTGAAGGAGAATGACAGCTCTTAAAACTGAGGCCAGTTGGGCTGGGGTGACAAGAGTCTAAAGATGTAACCGGGGCCAACAAATTGGCAGAAAATCAGCAATAACTAAACTCTGCCCATTGCCCAGACAGTTTGTGAGGGGAGGAGGAATGTTTTTCTTCATTTCTAATGCTCTTAAAGAGGAATATTTTGAGCCTGCACCTTAATTTTGTTGCTGTTGGCTGCTAAACTGATCGTCAGAAACTTTGACTTTATCATCAAGAACAGACTGGCAGGGGTTGGGGGATGCCTGGGAAATAGCACATTTGTTCCCATGCTCATCACACAAGAGGGAGGTCCTGAGTCTGCATCCTCAACACTCATGTACGAAGCAAGGCGTGGTGGCATGCCCCTGAAATTTCAATGTTTGGGGCTCAGAGACAGCAGGATTTGGGGGGGGGGCTTGTTGTTCAGTCAGCAATAGCCAAATCAGCAGTCTCCAGACCAGTGAAAGACCCTGCCTCAAACAAACAAGGTGGCCAGCATCTGAAGACTGACACCTAAATTTGACCTCTGGCCTGTACATGCACACACATGCAGGTCAAGAGAACGGAGGAGAGAACAGATTAAGCTAAGGAAACACTGAACTAAACAAACTCTAATTATATTTGCGTCTTAGTTAGGGTTTTATTGCTGTGAAGAGAAACCATGACCACAGAAATTCTTATAAAGGAATATTTAATTGGGGCTGGCTTACAGTTCAGAGGTTTAGTCCATTATCATTATGGTGTGACATAGTGGCATGCAGGCAGACATGGTGCTGGAGAAGGGGCTGAGAGTTCTGTGTCTGGACCAGAAGGCAGAATGAAGAGAAAGTGATATTGGACCTGGTTTGAGCTTCTGAAACCTCAACCCCCCCCCCCGCAGTGACAAATTCCTCCAACAAGGCTACACCTACTCCAACAAGGCCACACCTCCTAATAGCACCCTCCCAATGGGCCTTTGGGGGCCACTTTATTCAAACCACCACAGTTTGCCTTACCAGAATCCCTGACTCCTTCAGTAGCACACATGGTAGAGTAGAGACGATGCTGAGGTTTGACCTATGTCCCACAAGTCTTAGTCTTGGTCTCCAGCCCGTGTGCTATTGGGATGTGGTGGAACACTTGAGTGGTGGCATCCAGTTGGAGGAAGTGAAGTCATTGAGGAGTTCCTGTAAAGGGGATATTGGGACTCCAGCCCCTTGCTTTCTCTCTGGGACCATGAGGGATATAGATGCCCTCTGACATGAGATTCTGAGGTTCAAGTCTAAACCTTGGACACCATGAGTCAAGTCTGTCCTTCCCTTGTTAGGTTGATGGTGCCAGGCATTTTATCACAGTAACTGAAAGCTCACTAGCACTGGTTAATCCTTACAGGGTTTCCTAAATTCATCTTTCTGCACAACTCTTTCTCAGCATCTTCCTCTCCTCAAAGATGATGGTTTCCTAGGAAGTTCTGGGTTCCATGCTAACATACGATACTTGGGTCTCAGAGGCCCTTTGCGCTCAGAAATTAATGAGGACTCCAGAGAGTTTTGGTGTATTCACCGCACTGAAAATTAATAAAATCTAAAAAATGAAAACTGGATTGCGGGTACATACCTATAATCCACACACTTAGGAAGTAGAGGCAAGAGGAGCAAAGCAATTGTGAGGCCAGCCTGGGCTACACAGCAAGACCTCGTCTCAGAAAAAAAGTTTATATGTATGGATCCATTTCAGATGCTAAAATAAACTTATTATGTCACCATAATATTTTTTAAGTAACTTTCCCCAAACAAAAATAGTCTGTGAGAAAGGAATGTCACTGCAAATGTCTTCCTTTTCTGGCTCAGAAGAGAATATTTGATGTTTGTATCTGCTTCCCCGCTGTCTCTGAAGTCATGGGGTAGGTCAAGGGAAATAAAGTGGCAATCTCAATATCCCTAACAACCCCCTGAAGAAGCCTTGTCCTTGCTTTGGAGATGTCTAAACTCAGAGTAAAGAGCCTGCAAGAATAGGAAGGAGAAGAAGGAATCACGAACTATGTATGGGTATCTCCCACATGCCAACACACCAGGAGCTTGCAGTAATAATAACAGGCTTTGTCTGGTTCACCAGTATGGTTGTCATCATGTCCTTTGTCAGTGCAGGTGAGAAAACAGACTCACAGGGGTTTATACAGCTGATCCAGCACCAATCTGAAGCTGAGTTGGGGGTCTCCAAATATCTTCAAGGTTGGTCCACCTCATGTCGTGGTATTAACTCTCTATCCCTCATAACAAAGTCAGCCTCCCCAGACAGCAGTAGGTATCATCTCACCACTAAGTCAACCTGAAGTCCCCAGCTTGATGCAATTAACTCTTCTCTCTGAGTCTCACGTTCAAGCTGTTACTGTCTGGGTTCTCACTCAGAGGTTCTGTGGAGGAACGCTCTTCTAAGCTGATCTAGGCCATCGGCCATATTTAGTCCCATTCAGGGCTGAGCCTCTCGTTTGCCCTCTACCGGTCACTCAACTCCTGGAAGTGCTCTCAGTTCCTGCCCATTTCACTGTCTCCATCCTTCTTTACTTCTGTTCCCATTTCCCAGTGTTCCCAGGGTTGAAATCTCTCTGATGACCTCACTCTGTCCATCTGGGGTCTGAAGCTCAACCCTGCCAATTAGCCAGCTCTGTGTCCTTCAGAACCAGGTAGATAAAAATCTCTTGGTTTCACAGCAACTGACCTGTTGCCTTCTTTCACTTTCTGCATTTAAATAACTATTCAGCCTTAACCTTTGCCCCCCTAACTCCCATGGCTCAGTGTTCCTAAGTTTAAATAAAGAGGGGAATTAGTTATGTTTGGTTCATGATGGCAGCCCCTTCATTTCCTCTCAAAATATCTTTTTTTCCATATCTCAGTCAAGACACTTCTGTCTTCGTCACTTTTTTATTGCTGTGACAAGACACCATGACCAAGGCAACTTATAAGAAAAAGCATTTTACTTGGCGATCATGGTTCCAGAAGGTTAGCATAACCATCCTTGCAGGGAGCGTGGCAGCAGGCAAGCAGGTTAGTAGGGCTGGTGCTGGAGTAGCTGAGAGCTCACATCTGAGCCACAAACACAAGGGAAAGCGAGTAAGCTGGGAATAGATAGGTTTGTGAAACTTCAAAACCCACCCATGACACACCTCTTCCAGCAAGGCCATACCTTCTAATCTTCCCCAAGAGTTCCACCAGGCATTCAGATATGTGAACCTCTAGGGACCATTCTCGTCCAAACCACCACAACTTTTCCATCACTTGCAAATTGCTCTGATAGCACTAACTTAGAGACCATCTTGGTTAAAAAAAAAAAAAAAAGCTAAACAATAGATTTACTAAGAACATATTAGGACCAACAGCTATACAGTTCTACAGTTCCAGGCAAAGCCTTGTTAAATATTCAAAAGGAGTACTAATTCATCAGAGCATCACAAAACACTTTGGGGAGATTGGAAACCAACTTTCTTTCATGTCCTGCTGCGCATCTGTAGAATTATTATCACTGTGTTAGTCAGACTTTCATCGTGATATATTTGGCTCATAGTTTCCGAAACAAAGCAGGCCAGCTCACAGCATGCAGACAAGACAGCCAGAGATGGCAGCTGTACTAGATTGCTGTGGATTTCTCTCTTTGCGTTCCATGTGTTCCCCCCAGACTACAGAATGTTGCTGGTATATTCAGAGTCAGAGGGAACTATCCCTGTGCCAACCCAGCCAGTCACCTCCGGAAACAGTGTGACAAGCAAACCCAAAGTGTACTTCACTGTCTCCCAGACACTGAAATCCAGTCAAGTTGTCAAAGTCAACCATCACAGGCCACCCTAAAAGCATGGCATTAAACATCATTTATTTTGGGCTTTATTTTTCCAGTCAATTTTTAGCTTTTAAATTGAAAAAAAAAAGACTCAGAGAAAAATATCACTATTCGATTATTGTATGTCTCCTTCCTCCTCAGGGATTGCTGGCCACCGATCCATGAGGGAAGAGGAAGCAGTATGGAGGAATAGAGTTCAGATGCTCTGTGAGCACAGTGGAAATAGCCTTCCTGGAATAAGCTTCAGTAAGACGGACCAACTTTATGCTAGAGTGAGGGGAGATAGGCAGGATGGAGACAGTGGCATTTGGCAGCACACTCCCATCAAACAACTGGCGCACAGTACCTCATTATGATCTGAACAGGAGTCGGGGCGCATTTGCAGGGAACTGTGTCAAAGGTCATACTTAAGTCAGACATTCAAGCTCGGGGATAGACTCCATAGAAAGTCAGGCAGAGAGTAGGAGGCCCCTGTATGGGAAAGGAGTCCCCATTTTGTGCCAAGCTCAGAGAGCTGTCCTGGCATGGTGGACTTCAACCTTAAGCAACAGGGCCTTCCAACCGATTACCAAGCGTAGATATTCACTGTGATACATGCAAGGTGCCATCTTAAGGCACTGATAACAGAATAAGTATAGAATTTATTAATCAATTGAAGAAATATCACACAAGAAGCAAGAGGACAAGGGGACAGGAGCCATGAAGGACAGGTGCAATCACAGGCACAGAATGTCAGCATAGCACAAAAAGACGGAGTCAGGAACACAATGGAATCATCGCGCCCCAATTAATCAACTAGTAACACTTGTTAGATCAGATAGTTCTAGAGTGTTCTATTTGCATCTCTAAGGATATAGGTGTCTTAGTTAGGGTTTCTGTTGATCTGAAGAGACACCATGGACACGGCAACTCTTATAAAGTTTACTGGGGCTGGCTTGCAGTTCAAAGGTTTAATCCATTGTCATCATTACAGGAAGCACGGTGGACACAGGCAGACATGGCACTAGAGCGGTAGCTGAGAGTTCTGCATCTGGATCTGCAGGCAACAGGAAGAGAGAGAGATTCTGGGTTTGGCTTGAGCATCTTGAGACCTCAAATCCCACCTCCAGGGACACATTCCCTCCAACAAGGCCATAACTGCTAATAGTGCCATTCTGTAGGAGCCTATAGGGATAACTATCTTTCAAACCACCTCCACAAGTGAAATATAATCAATATATAATATAATTAATATAATCAACAACAATAATATAATAATATAATCAAAACCAGAGAATTGACTCAGCAGTTAAGCACACCAGCTGCCTTTTTAGAACACCCAGCACCCACATGGTAGCTCACAAACATCTGTAACTCCAATTCCAAAGGGTCCAATGCTCTCTTCTGACCTCCATAGGCACTAGGGATGCAGGCACAACCCCCATACACATTAAATAATTAAATATATAGGACTTAAATCTGTCAACTTAGAGCCTTGAGAAAACTACACATTAACTAGTATATGCCTGATTGGATAATTTTAGGATCTTCTACTTGCACATTTAAGGACATATATAAATTGTAAACACAGGGCTGGAAGGTTGACTGAGCAGGTATAGGTGGCTGACACCAAGCCTGACAATCTAAGTTCAAGTCCCAGGATCACTTGGAAGGAGAGAAATGGCTTCTGCTAGCTTTCCTCCAACCTTCAACTATGTACTGTGCAGCCTGTGTACACAACACACACATGCAACACACACTGCAAATGAATGCGTGTGCACACACATACATACACACAACACACAAATAATAAAATGTAATAAACAATTTTAAGATGTATTATTTAAGTCTATCCGTTTAGAGCTTTAAGTACTGGGAACTTCATCCATCCTCACTCTTTGTAGTGCTGGGAGAACTCTACACTAAGTTAACGTATCAGCGTAAGTCCTAGAGTTCCAGCCGAGACATTCAAGTGCAAACATAGAAAGGGACCCACAGGATCCGCAATGGCGTGGAACTGCCTTTTGGATTTAACTCCACTTACATGCAGCTGCACACCTGAACCCAGAAGATTCCATTTTCCTATCTCGGTGACTTTCCACAAACAAGCATGCCAAGAAATAAAAGTGCAGAACATTTTTATAACCTGCAGCAGGTAAGGAAAACACAGAAGTTTTTCCAGAGCAGTTCTCTACCCAAAAAGAGAAAGTGTGAGAATTTTCTGTGGAGCCTTGAGATGGTTTGAAAGAAAATGGCCCCAAAAGGAAATGGCACTATTAGGAGGTGTGGCCTTGCTGAAACACCCGTGACCTTGTTGGAGGAAGTGTGTCACTGTGGAGTGGACTTTGAGTCCCTTTTGCTCAAGCTTCCCTCAGTGTGACATTTGGACTACTTCCTGCTGCCTACAAGATGTAGGACTCTCAGCTCCTTCTCCATCACTGTGACTGCCTGCACACTGCCATGTCTCACCATGACGATGATGGACTGAACCTCTGAACCATAAATAAGCCACCCCAGTGAAATTCCTTCATTTAAAAGAGCCACTGTGGTCATGATGTCTCTTCTCAGAAATAGGAACAGTAAGACAAGCCTATACCCATTCACACAGGAAACTGTTTCACATTTCTGAACATGCTCAGTTTAAAGTAGTACCTCAAGAAGAAAGATGGACAACAAGGGCTGAGGAGATGGCTCAGTGGGTGAAAGCACTTTCCATGAAAGTAAGAGGACCTTAGTTCAAATCTCCAACAGCCACACAAAAGCCAGACATGGCTTTCATGCCTATGTCTCCAGCACTGGGGATGGAGACAGGTGGATGCCAAGAGCTCTCCACCTCAGATTCAGTGAGGGTTTCTCTCAAAGGGAGGATGGACAGGTCAGCAAACTGCCTCAGGCGCTTGCTATCGAGACTAACAACCTAAGCTCAATTCCCCAACAAGTTGTCCCCTGACCTCCATACAGGCCACAGGTACCATGTCACATGCTTGCTCTCTCTGTCTTGCTCTTTCTCTCTCTCTTTCCTTCTCTCTCTCATACTCTTTCTCTCTTGCTCTCTCTTTCTTGCACACACACACACACAAATGCATGAATAAAAAATTTTAATGCAGACACATGCTTGCTGTATGATCAGTTCAAGGTCATGGATCCATTTTGAAAAGGTATAGGGGTGTGCAGGAATACCTCTGAGCCTGCTCATCTGGTGTCACGGTGACAGACAGAAATGCTGTGGTGTTTCCTTCAAAATGATATACTTGAAACAAAGGGGCAGGGTGCTTTGGAGGTGACTTAACAGGCAATTAGTCCTAAAGGAAGGTGTCTCATGGAGTGGCTAGCAGGGATAACTAGTCTCAAAAAGAGAAAGCCGTGCTTTTGTGTGTGGTTTGCTCACGTGGTTTGCTCACGTGGTGATGTGATGACAACTCCTGAAGACTGGAAGTTACACGAGGTCATCGCCATCCTTTCAGCAGCCTTAGCCTGACTCTCAGAAGAAACTAGAAGTTGAGAAATTCTCTGTACTATTGTCTTCCTGTCATGTATAGGTCTCCTGCTTTTCATAAACGCATTTCGTCTTAAAGTGAGATTGCTGAGACCTCCATTGTCATAAAACATTTATATTGCCATGTTATCCCGAAAGAATTAATGCTGTTGTTGTTTTTCTATTTTGAAAATGAATTATTTTATAAAAAGAAGCAAATCATTTAGAAGTCTTATAAACAGCTTAGGAAAGGAATAGTGAAAACAGAAGGAAAATATTACCTTAAAATCCACCAGAAAATTTACAGAATAGATGCAACTTGAGATCATCCACAGTCCTGGGTTTCATGAGAACATTTCCATGCTAGTGCATCATCTGCTCTGAGCTTGCTCCTCCCCCGCCTCCCCTTTCTCTGCCCTCCCCCGTCGCATTAGTTACTTTCATTCTTCAGGGGACTTTTCTAATACTTTCATGTCACACGTATATCTATGATTTTATGCATCGCTCTAAAATCTAGGACCCAAAAACAGGAGAAAGCATTTGACATTTGTCTCTCACACTGAACTCAACTCCCACCCCACTCCAGCCAGCCACCCAAAAGGGCCTATTTTGCTGGCTAGTTTTATATCAACTTGACACTAACTAGAGTCATCTAAGAGGACAGAACCTCAATACAGAGAATTTTTCCATAAGAGTGAGATGTAGGCAATGTGGAACATTTTCTTAACTAGTGATTGATTTGCGAGGGCCCAGTTTATTGTGGGAGGTGCCACCCTGGGCTGGTAGTTCTGGGTTCTATAACAAAGCAGGCTGAACAGTCCATGGGGAGCAAGTCAATAAGCAGCACCCCACCATGGCCTCTGCATCACCTTTTGCTTCCAGGTTCCTGCCCTGTTTGAGTTCCTGTCCTGACTTCCTTCAGTGATGAACAGTGACATGGAAGCCATCTTAGGGTTTCTATTGCTGTGAAAGATACCATGACCATGGCAACTCTTATAAAGGAAAGCATTTAATTGGGTGGCTAATAGTTCAGAGGCTTCGTTCATTATCCATCATGGTGGAGCATGGCAACATGCAGACAGACATGAGAAGGAGTTGAGAGTTTTATATCTTGATATAAGCAAAAGGAAGTGAACTGAGATACTGGGCATAGCTTGAGCGTATATGAGCCCTCAAAGCTTGCCTCTACAGTTACAAACTTCCTTCAACAAGGCCAGGCCTGCTCTAACAAAGCAACACCTCCCAGTAATGCCATTCCCTATGAGTTTGCATTCACACTACTACAGAAGTATAAAGCAGATAAACCCTTTCCTCCAAAAGTTGCTTTCGGTCACTGTGATTTGTCACAGCGACAGTAGCCCTAACTAAAACACCTATGTTAAAGGTTCTACATGGCCAATAGACTGAGTCAGCTTCCGTGAATGTGGAGAGATGGAGCGCTGCAGGTCTGGAGCCATTACCTGGCACTGTCTTCAGCCCCTTAGTAACCACTCAGTGCCCACCCACCTCTGAGCTTGGCCAAGGACCATCTGTATGATGCTTGGGTAAATTCTTTCGGAATATACTAATGAGCCACACACTTCCACCTACCAAAGGTTAAGAATATCATCAGAGGCAGCATCTAAATCCTATAGCAGGGACCAGGGTTAGCACCACCCACAGTTCTGGGCCCTCGCACATCAATCATCAATCAAGAAAACGTGTGACAGACGTATCTACAGCCAATCCTATGAAAACATTTTCTCAACTGAGTGCCCGCTCTTCTCAAACCAAAGTACGCCAGTCTCAGAAAGACAATTATCATACATGTTCTTTCACTCAGGATTCTTAGATTTTATTTAGATAGCATATATGTATGTATGACATGAAAGTAGACTTAAAACTGTCTAGGGTAACTAACGGGAAGGGAGGGAGAGAAGTGGGATGGGGAGAACATGCTTCATCCAAGGTGGCTGGACTGTGTAGTGAGGCAGGAAGCAGAGGATGGGGCCAGAACCAGGGGTCTTCTGCCACCAGATAGTCCCTTCCTCTAATCCCTCAGCTGATGCTCCCCATTCCCAAGTGTGTCAGGTTGACAGCTGAAGCTTACTGTGACAGCAACTGTGAGCATTACTATATATTTTCTCCTTTTTTCAGTATGGTAGCTTAAAAAACGGACATCATTTTAGGTGTTTGTTTCATTTTCTCTGATTAAAAATAAAGTGGTTTGTGCACGTATTGCTATTCACACATCTCCATCTGTGGGTAATGTTAGCTTGAGGGCCATTTTTCTAGGCTTATCTGTCTCTTAGGAATTCATAAGAGCAATGTAAGAAAATAAATTATGTTTTTACTTTACTTCTTTTTTGGAAATTCTTTTCCTTGACAGTCTTTTCCATTAAAACTAGAACTTAGTGTTTCTGCATTGTCGAAAAAGAAAATAAAAATTCAATTTCTTGAATTTGAGCTCTGAAACAGACACTTGATAGCTGCAGTAGAGATGATAATCTCTGAAGTCACAAGAACAGTGAATGTAAATGTCAGGTTTTAAGCCAGGAAAATATCAAGAGCCAAAACCTGACACATTTACTGCATAAAGTTTATACTCGGTGGAAATAAAGAAAATGCAAGATGATAAAAGGGCTGGTTCTCTCTTTCAAAGTGAATTAAATGAAAGTCACTTAGTATCTGACATTCAGAAAGATTCGAAGCTCTGATTGCAAAACACTGGGATTTTTCTGTGTAAATTCAGCCCATGGCCAGTGTCACTGAATGGCATGCATATTGGACCTCAGAAGCACACATCCTATATGACAGTGAAGGGAATCTCCGCCTGGGCTAGTTCCGTGACTCCAAGAGTGGAGGCCTTGGCCTTTCCTACAAGATGAAAGGATCAAGACCCATCTAAAGTCCCTGGACCAAGAAAGATATGAGAATAACTAAGCATAAAGGGGGTCTAAAAGACTCTGTCACCTTCTTACAAAGAAATGGCTGAGAGACTCAGGGGCATCAGATCAAAGCCACACCTTCCTCAGATGGAGTAGTAGCTTCGTGAACCATGAGTTGTGGACAATGCAAAAACACCAGAGACTATAAATGTCAGCAGAAGATGCAGTGTGTTAGAGGCTGCAAAGGAAAATGCCATGTTCACCTACATGTGCTCCCTAGTGTAAAACACCCAAGGACCAGGTCATCCTCCTTCTACCTATGCCAGGGACCTCCCAACCACCTAGAACACTGTGATGGTTTGAATAAGAATGACCCCCATAAGCTCATAGATTTGAATGCTTAGTCACCAGGGAATGGAACTATTTGAAAAGATTAGAAGGTGTGGCCTTGTTGGGGGAAGTGTACCACTGGGGGTGGGTTTTTGAAGTTTTAAAAGCACATGCCAAGCCCAGAATCAGGCAATCTAGTGCTCTCTCTCTCTCTCTCTCTCTCTCTCTCTCTCTCTCTCTCTCTCTCTCTCTCTTTCTCTGCCTGCAGATCAAAATGTAGCTCTCAGCTACTGCTCCAGGGCCATGTTCCCCACTGTGATGATAGTGGACTAAGCCTTTGAAACTGTAGGCAAGCCCCCATAATGCTTCCCTTTATAAGAGTTGCCTTGGTTATGGTGTCTCTTTCCAACAAGACTAAGACACCCACCTAGGGAGTAGAGGTGCAATGTAGGAAGTCTATAGAAAACCCTGAACCCTGAGGAACCACTAGATTTCAGTAAGTTTACTAAGAAGTAGCTATAGTAAATTTTTACTAATAGAAGATGAAGCTAAACATTGTAACACCAAATTCTAAATAAAGTTCCACTGGTGCACATAATAATTCCACACTATAGAAATCATTTCCCAGCCCATCTCTATTGCATATGTTACCAATGTTTTCCTAGGTTATAATTCAGCCTTCAACCCTTTCAGGATAGTATTTTGTTGCTGCTGCTCTCATTTTTTTAAACTGAGTTATTCTATTAACTGGGCTGTGTGCGTGAGTGCACATGCATATCCATGATGGGAGAGCATGTGTGTTACACAGTACATATGCAAGTCAGAAGACAGCACACTGGAGTTGGTTCCTGCTGTCCACCTTTATCTAGTTTCAAGGGTTGGAACTTGGGTGTGTTTAAGGAGCGCTTGACCCACTGATCACTCCCTCCCTCCCAGGTTACTATCGGTTTGATATTTTGTTTTTGGGAGTTTTGCGTTTTAAGTTTTTGAATTTATTCCCGTGTGTTTTATTGGATGGGTATGATGCTTTGAAAGTTTTTGTTACCCAAAATGATACAAACATATGACAATATTTTCTCCACTATTCTTATGGTTTTATTTACACATATGAATGAGAGTTGGGTATGACAAAGCTGATTTCAGTAGTATTTTAGTGTGATTATCAAATGACCCTCAAAGGTCATGTGTGAAAGATTTAGTCCCCACCCTAGTTCTGTTGAAAAATGATAGAAATCTAAACAGTGGAGCCTTGAGTACAGGTCTAGGTATGGTTAAAGGGAATTGTAGACTTTTGCACCCAGGCTTAAATGTTCCATGATGTCATCATAAAATACAGCCATTCACAGGCCCAAAAGCAACAGGACCAAGACCATGTGGACTAAAACCACCAAAGCAAACCTCCTGTCTTTATATGTTGATTAACTGCAGGATTTGTTACCGGGACAGAAGTGACTAATGCATGCA
Organism: Ondatra zibethicus; assembly: GCA_004026605.1. NCBI lineage: Eukaryota > Metazoa > Chordata > Mammalia > Rodentia > Cricetidae > Ondatra > Ondatra zibethicus. Next base: position 10,983 of record PVIU01008191.1, on the reverse strand, counting down.
GAGGTCTAAAGAATAAACGTGTTTCTCCAAGTGATCACCACCTTCCTTACATGATTCATTAAGTAGTTTATATTTCTATTACTATATATTTAACAGCAAGATTATCATAAATTGACTTTTATATACACAAATATTGCTTTCTCAGTTGTTTCATTTTATTCCCTCAGAAGATACTATGGTAATAGTCTAAAAGATATTTTATCCACCAAAGCTTTATAGTACACTTTAGTATGTGACTAATCAGTTATCTTCTCATAAACATTATTGTAAAAAAATTTTCTCAAGTAAAAATTAATTTTGTCTGTTCCCCCAAACATAGTTGAAATATTTTGTTCATTTTTTCTAAAGATTTATTTAATGTACATTGGGGCTTTGCCTGCATGTATGTCTGTATGAGGGTGTCAGATCCCCTGGAAGTTACAGATAGTTGTGAGCTGCCGTGTGGGTGCTGAGAATTAAACCAGTTCCTTTGGAAGAACAGTCAGTGTTCTTAACTGCTGAGCCATCTCTCTGCCCCAATTTTATTCATTTTTAATGAAAGTACAGATCATTTTTTTTTTTGACAGAGGTTTCGCCATTTGTTGGCAGAGGTTTCTGTCCTGCCCGGTCCAGCAGACGTTCAGTCCCAAAGAAACATACAGAGGTCTGCATTAATTATAAACTGGTTGGCCTATTAGCTCAGGCTTCTTATTAACTAATTCTTACATCTTAAATTAGCCCATAATTCTTGTCTGTGTTAGCCATGTGGCTTGGTACATTTTATCAGTGAGGCATTCTCATCTTGCTTCCTCTTGGTCTGGGTGACAACTGCAGACTGAGCCTTTCCTCTTCCCAGAATTCTCCTGTTCTGGTAACCCCACCTATACTTCTTGCCTGGCTACTGGCCAATCAGCGTTTTATTAAACTAATACAACTGACAAATCTTTACAGGGCACAGGACCATTGTCCCATAGCAATTTTTATACTGCTGAGTTTTCCTATTCAAGTAAGTTAGTAATAATGTATGTAAATTAAAGACCTTTATTATATAATTAATAACCAGTTAAGTGCTATTAAGATAGAGAAAAGTTCATTTATAATGCTAACAAATATATGAAAATACCTAGGAAATTTTTCTCAAGAAGTATGCAAACCCATATTAGAAAACTCCTACATGTTCCTAAAAGACACAGAAAGTAAATAAACAGAAAAATATATTGGTTTCTAACTTAACAAATCTCATTAAAATACCCAAAAATTATAATGAAATTAGACTAGGCAGGATGATATTAAACTATTAAACTTCATGTGGAAAAGTATAACACTGTCAATGAATTTTTAAAAATGTTAAAACATATTCAAGTTTATATCCAACTTCAATATGTTATAAAATGGCATCTGAAATCACCATAACAAAAATGAAATTTCTCATAATTGCTTGGAACAATTGTTTAGTTATTTGAGAAGAGACAAAATTTGATCCATACTCCTCAAAAGACCCCCCACAGGTATACTTCTCCCCTCCAAAGAGGCAAGAAATAAGAAAGGTAAAAGTGATCTAGGTGTGACGGCTTCTGCCTACGATCCCACACTTGGGAGGTGGAGGCAAGAGCCCGATCTAGGCTACGCAGCAAGTTTGAGACCCACCCTGACCTCATGATCTGCTCACCTAAACCACCTGAATGTCTGGATTATCTGTGTTCACCACCAAGACAAAGTAACCACTTTGTATCGATATCAAAGTCACCTCCGGACATGTGCTATGAACACCAGGCTGTGGGAAACACCTCATTGCTAAAGCCACCTCAGTGAGTAAATCGCTAGCTCTGAGTTTCACACGCTTCCGTCGTTCTCTCTGTGATGTATGCAGCAGATGGCAGAGAGTGACGGCTCCTAACATGAAAACCAAGTAGTCACGTGAGAAATAGTGTGCTTCCAACCAGGGCTGCCAGGGCGGCTGTGGGGAGGAAAGCATTCACATAAGGAGAAAGTCCACTTTGCAATCTAAGGCTGAAGACTGAAGCCATCTTAATTCAATATTAATAATATAAAACTATTGTGTGTATAAAAGGAGAGTTTGGTTTTTTTTCCAGAAAATTCTATATTATGTCAAGTTGACATCATTAAAAATCACACATTGTACCAAGCTTTTTGCAATTATAAGCCTCTGTGAACTACTTAAACCTCAACTCAAAGAGAGTACTACCCTTTTTGAAAGGTGTTCTATGACCAGTGACAAGCCTTAATGACTGTGGTTGATCCAAAATGAATGCTGTAATTGACCAAATGCCCCTTCTTAGGCTATGTAAGTAGGCTACTTAGCTCACCAACTTGGCCAGGAGACATTCCCATGCTGCCTCCCCTGGTGTTGCAACATCAGGTCCAATAGAAACTCTCCAGTGGTCCTTTATTTTTTTCCTTTCAGTAAGCACTTCAGGTTGAGCTAGAATCAAGAAAAAAAGAGCAGTAGCAACACTGAGGACAATAGTGTGCACAATTTGATAGCTGAATGTTCCATGGACACTTGAACTTGACACCGTTTAGTATAGCCTGCCCATCCAGTGACACCTACCTTATCTGCTGCTGGGTTCTTGAAGGTTGCAGCATCATTCTCCAACCTTGAGTCCTGGCCTCCAAGGGTGAAGGGTGTCTGTTTTCTAATCCCTGGTGCTAGGTTCATGAACATCCCTGCTTGCAATGAGTAAAAGGAGAGTTTGTAATCCCCCCTTTTTGTCATTCAGATGTCAACACTGTTCTATAAAAAGCAAAGGGGCATTCAGGAAGGGGACCCTTGCCCAGTACTATAGACTGTACCCATGAGGAGTACCTTTACTCCCAGTGAGATAACCAGCACAAAGAAAGCACTGTAACTAAAATGTGGTTTGAATGATGCAATTTCTCACTAGAAATCATCCCCCTGGCATGAAATTAGCTACCTCTCCAAAAAATGGCCCAGAATATGCCACAGCCCAGCAAAGCACAGCGAGAATGAAACTCCTAATATGTTTTCTCTCGTGGTGCTTCTTTACAAAGTGAAATGTTTCTTTTTCTTCTCATATTCCTTTTTCTTGACTGTCACTTGTGTTATCATTTGTCACAGAGCCTTCCAGTGCTTTCTGTAGCTATGCCTAACCTAGCTATGTCCTTGCAGGGGAGCGTGTTCTCGCTCATGTTCACACTGCTCTCAACCTACTGCCCAATTATAGACTACATGAGTGTTTATGTGTAGATGTGTGTTGTTGTGATTATTACATAAGATTGTTTGACAGTGCATCTTCAGGTGTTACAGAATATAGACACATGGAGAAAAAGAAATAAGCTTTTTTTTTTCCTATGAGCAGTTGTCTTGTGGCTTAAGGGAGAGGCCTTGGTAAACCATATCACTCACGGTTGAGTTATGGGTTTATTAGTAAAGTTTGCGATACAATAGCATTTCCTAACTTGAACTGAAGAAAAAACTCACACATGAGATGGAAATCTGATGAAACTTATGGAAGTTTCCCTTTTAGATACATCTTACATTTTCTACTTCTACATATCTGGTATTTTATGAGTTGCTTGAGAATTGCTTAAATCCTTGTTCAACACAGGCCCTTCCCTTTACCAGGGTTTGCCCTTACCTAATGCCATCTGGTGTAGATCAGCATATTACATGTCACATAACCTCCAAAGAATTCTTGGTATTATTTATAAATATTATAATATGGGTTGTAGTAAATCATGAAAAAATGCAAACCCATCTGGAAGTCATTTAAGGGAAATCAATAAGCCCTTCATGAATTCAAGCATCATTCAAATGTTGATCTGATTGGCTCACTAAATATTTCCATTGTTTCACTGAACATTGCCTGTTGTCCAAATATGCCTCAGAGTTGATCAAGGAATCAGAGTCTACATAAAACCCTAACCTATTTGCCTGAGTGTCCTTCCATGTCACTGCCCACACTGGCCAGCCTTTATTATACAATGTGAACACTCCTGGTACTCTGGTGAGAAGAAACAGGGGATTATAAGTATCTATAATGTGGTTCTATGCACAACAAAAATAAACAAATAAAGTAACTATCATCCAGGCAATCTATATAAAAGAAATTACCCATTAAAGATGACTTTGCCCAAGTTACCCCCAAATCACTACTTCATACCTGTGTATCTCTCTTCTATTCCATTGTAACTGTCAGAGAGCCCCGTAAAAGAGGCTCTTTGCCCATCCTTAAACGACTCAAACTATAGTCACACATAATTCTAATCCCAGTGGGCTTGTCTTTATGAAGTTCTCATTGGCTATAGCAGGACACACCCATTTCCCAGTGTTCAGTCAGCCTTCCTCATTTCTAAAGGAAGAAAATGGTCCAGCAATAAAGCAGGAAGCAACCATGACAAATATCTTATTGAATATGGAATGTGAGGTTTTCTGAACTTCAGACTTCAAATAGACGATGTCCAGTGTATGCTGGACAGAGAGAAGTCTTTTACAGACTCTCTCTGGAATTGAGCATTGGCCTCTCACCCTGAAAGTCAAGAAGATTGTTTGCCACATCTGACAGCATGCTTTGTACCAAGCACATTACATACATTATCCTTTTACAAAGAAGTTAAATGTCAAGGTTGTCACTAGGCACAGTGGCACAGACCTTTAATCCCAGTATTCAGGTGGCAAAGGTAGGCAGACCTCTGTTAGTTCAAGGCTAGCCTGATCTACACAGAGTTCCAGGCCAACCAGATTCACACAGTAAGACCCTGCCTCCAAAGACCCAGACCGAAAAAAGGTTGTTGAAGCTAAAACAAATTACCTGTTGAAGGATTCATAATACAAAAGAGTCAGGTAGGCTACCAGAGGCCAGGCCCCTCCCACCATGACTCTAAATATGCCCTTACTGAAAAGAGTATACGCCAACTCACCATGATGCCAGTATAGAAGGAGAGCTATGCTCCGCCCTGCTGTTGGAAGTTCAGTGTTTCATCATGAGTCCCTACTGCTCAAGCACCAAGAGACAAAGGAACTAAGAGTCACTAAGGTTAAAGCTTTCTGCAACCCAGTCATTTGAGCTGGTGGTGTCTCTGTGAGGTGCCACCATGCATCAAGACTCGAGGCCTAGAGTATGTCTTAAAAGGCACCACCTCATCTCTAGGGAGTAAATGCCCTGAATTTTCTTCTTGGTATGTTCATGGGAAACAAAGGATCTTAGACAACCCCCTGATGCTCTCTAAACTGCTTGGTTTTCAAGATTGTAGTCTTAAAGATAATTTACAAAATAATGCTATGTATTAACATACGCTATATGTATATCTGCACAATTAAAGAAATAGATTTTATAAAGAGAGATAAGATAGTCATGAGAAAGAGAGACAGAGGTTGGAGAGAGGAATCACAGTTTAGAGCACTGGCTGCTTTTATAAAGGACCAGGGTTCATTTCCCAACACCCACACTGTGGCTCTCAACCATTACAACCCCAGTTCCAGGCAAGCCAATGTCCTCTTCTGACCTTCTCAGGCACCAGACACACGTGTGGTGTGCATGTATACATACAGGCCAAAACAAAACATTTACACACATAAAATAAAAATAAATCTTTTTTTTGAAAAGTGAGAGACTGAGAACAAGATAGAGATAGACACATTTTCCTCACACGCTTCCTGCTAAGGTAACAAGACTAATATTGACACTCTAGTATATGTCTGTCCATGCTTGCATCCACATATACAAGCACACGAATATGAAGACATGAGTAGGCATTTTTATATGATCGAACAAACTAAGCATATTCTCAATAGCTTGCATTTCTCATTTAATAATATTAAAACCTGTCAAATTGCTTTTTTAAAAAGGTTACACACAGATATTAGCAGTTATGAGCACTTCAAAATGGGGTTTATAGAAATGGTGAAATGTGGATACTATAACAGTACTAGACGAAATGTAAAATTCATCATTGCCCTACAGGGAAATAAAGCCATAACTTTGGGGTTATCTTCTTTACCATAGAGAAAAAAAGAGAACTAATAAACGTAATCTCCTCCTAGAGTCCCACAGGGTAGCCGCTAGCCTTTGCCAGGCTGTGAGACATTTGGCCTTTGTCCACTGTAAGCATCAGTTGAGCCAAATCTCCTTACAGTTGGGAGAAAGACAGACCTTCAGGCTGCCTAGAAAATGCTTTAGCAGGATGCTAAAGATAGACTTTTCACCTTATCTCCAAGTTTAGGGTGGATTTCCTAAGCAATAAATGACAGGCGCCCTTCTGCACTAATATGAACAGATATGCCACAAATTCACTTTTCACGACTGCACCATCAATGGGCAGTAAAAATGCTTTACAAACATTCCAACAATCCCACTATTGATGAACATGGGGGTTTGTTTCCAAGGTTCTGGCCAGTGTTGTTTTAATATCTTCATATACATGCCTCACTACTAATAATTCCATCCTGTAAGGCAGAATCCCCAAAACAGGGATAGCCAACCAAGGAAATAGATGCTGTAAGCTAATATTCCTCCATGCTGTCTTATAAGTGCTGGCTCAGGACGTAGTCCTGTGTATATTTTTAACCTAGTTAAAATAATCCTAACAGAATTGAAAATACTGCTACGTGGCAAGCTATAGCCATCCCAGGAAATGATATGTAGGTTTCCTGCCAAAAAGCGAATGGTTGATTAATGTGGCTTTGTTAAGGATTATTGGATGGGTGGGGCTCTGTAAAATGAGCATACACCCATTTACCCTTCTATGTACCACACGAGCTGACACAGCACAAGGCCTTCATCCGATGAGGGTGCCCAATCTGGAACTTCCCAGAATGAAGAACATCATCAAAATAAATTTCTTGATATAGATTATTTAACCTTGGATTTTCTGCTATTCCACAGAAAACAGGCTAAGATACCATATGACCCAGAGATTAAACCCTGGGTATACATTTAAGATAAGGAAAACATATCCAAAAGAAGCTCATGCATGAATGATCACAGTATACTACTCACAAGAGCCAAAGGTAGTAATAACCATGTGGACACCTGACAGATTCATGGTCAAGATATGACATAGCTGTACAGTGAACATGCAACCATACAAGGGAACAACATGGTGTCCCTTGAACCATGGAAACAAGATGCTATGTGTGAGAAGCCAGACTCCAAAGGCCACATGGTAAGTTTCCAGTCATAGGAAACTTCCAGAACAGGCAGATTCACAGAGATAGGAAGTAGTTGTCAGAGGCAGGGGAAATGGGCGTGGTGGTGAGTGACAAGTTAATAGGGGTCAAAATCTGACACTAGGGTGTAGAGGCATGTTCTTATAAAACATTTTTAAACCATTGAATTGCACATTTTTAAAATGATTGTATGGTATACACGTGTGGTTTTATTGTGGTGGTTTTCTTAAGGGTGCTGAGAAATGATGACTGGAAAAGAGGTCCAGAGCAGCCAGTCACGGGCTAGAGGGACGGTTCAGTGGTTAGTGTTTAGCTCATAGGCAAGCTTGAGGACTGGAGTTCAGATCCCCAAAACCCACATAAACGCCAGGCTGCCTGCCTGTAACTCTAGCAACAGGAAACAAAGACAGGCAAGCTAGCTAATGAGAATATCCAAGAGCTTTGGGTTTGATTGGGAGTCTTCTTCAGTGAATGCGGAAGGGCCACAGAGGAAGGTTCACAGCATCAGCCTGGTCAGGCTTCCAAATGCAGGTACACACAGGCATGCACGCACACACACACCATGAACCCATACATGAAAATAGAACAAGAAAGAAAAATATATATACGTATGTGTGTGTATGTGTGTGTGTATATGTGTGTGTGTGTGTGTGTGTGTGTGTGTGTACTGTGTATGTGTGTGGGGGCGTCTCAATGGGAGATTGGGCTGTTTCTACTTATGGGTTACTGTAAAGAGTGTGGATAGGAACTGACAAAAGTCAAATGCAAAAAGCCACATATGGTATGAGTTTGTTCATAAGAAATACCCAGAAAGGTAAGTCCTTGTTGAATACTAAGTGGTGATTTCCAAATCAGTGACAGGAATCAGTGGGGAGGGGCAACTTCTTAAGGGCATGAGGCGCCCTTCTGGGAGAATGAAAATGCTCTGGACCTGGGCAGGGATGGTTGTACAATACCACGGAAGTACTCAGACAGCTCATTTATATGAGTAAACGTAAACGAAGTGTATGCCTTCAGTCTCTGGCGTGAACCTTGTCTAACACGTGAGCCTTCCCTCTAAAACCAAGATCACTTTTGCAATCTGAGTCACAGGGTTCTCCCCAGCCCTCCTTGTCCACTCTTCCTGTTTCTGCTCTTCCAGAGGTAGCTCATTGTCTTGTCCTGGGGGGGGGGGGTACCGTAGGACAGCCACACGTGACTATTTTAGCTTCAATTAAATGGAAGCTTTGGTTCCACAGTGGCATGACCATATTTCAAGTGCCGTTGCCCAGTGGTTCAAGACTGGTGTTGAGCGACCCATGATATTTCCATCCATGTAAAAAGTTCATTCATTGTCACCTCACTGGAGCCATTGTGTATCTTCCGCCAGTGTATCGCATCCCTCCTGAGCCTGCATGGGAAAAGAAGAAAGAGGGGTTTGGATCAGGGACACAACATCACAGTTATATTCCCTTAATTCTCCCATAGCTTCAGTCCAGGGATCCAGTTCTCACCAATTCCTCTCCCTAAGCGCATCCCAGTAACTACACAACTGTTCTGTTTACACATTAATTTTTCCTATAAAACTACAAACTGTGGAATGGCTCAGGATGTAAAGCCCTTGCCTCACAAGTGTTAGGACCTGAGATTGTATCCCCAGAAGCCAAACAGAAATGCCAAGTCTAATGGCCTTCCAGGCTTGTACTCCCAGAGATGATGATGAGGTGGACACAGGAAAATATCTAGAAGCTCACTGGCCAGCTAGTCTAGCCTGCTCAGCAACATTCAAGTCAGTGAGAAACCCTGTCTCAAACCAAAGGTGGAAGGCACTTGAGGTTGTCCTCTGACCTACACACACACACACACACACACACACACACAATATGCACATACACACATGCTCGTGAGAGAGAGAGAGAGAGAGAGAGAGAGAGAGAGAGAGCTCTAGGGCAGAGGTTTGAGGTCGGCCATGCTCACTCTCACGTCCAGCAATGTACTCCTTGAGCACATACCAAATAACATGCTGATTGAACATCTGAAGAGGCTAGCTCTGGTTTCAAGGGATCAACTCCAAAACTGAAAAAACAGAGCTGCTGCCAGCGCAGTGGTATTGCCCAGCCTAAGTAAACAGGAGTGATTTGCTATGTTCTGCTCCTATGGCTTCTTCTGGGTTTTAGATTTTTAATGAGGATACCACTTCAAAAACATTCCTAGTGGGGACAGCCCAACAGCTCCAAGAGAAGATGGTGAGCTCCCTGATGAAAGGCAGCCCACACTGTCCTCTGCGTTTCTGGGTCACAGATCAATTCCAAAATCAATCCAGAAAGATACAAAACAAGCTATGTCCCTTCCGAGATACTCTCTGTGTACTTTCTATCCTGTTGTGGCTTCCAGAGAAACCCCCGAGAAATAAAATGGAAAGTTCCAGTTGTTCAGCTGATGATCAACAGTTTGAAAGGGTTTTTGCAAATACACTTGGATTTTTAAAATATTGGTCTGGCAAAAACGTTCAAAATTTTCTTCTTCTAGCTTTCTGAGATGCACAGTACACAATTATCACTGACAGTATCTGCATTCATTTAAGCTTGGTGTAATGAAGTCATTCTTCTTTAAGCAAAAAGGCAAGACAAGATTAATCATTTAATGATAGGATTGGAGATGCACTCAGGAAGCTGAGGCAGAAGGACTACTGTGAACTTTTGGCCTGTTTGCATACAATGTTTGTGTGGATTTAGTCATTACATGTTACCCAAGAATATAAGTAATATTTATATTTTATGAACCACTTAAAATTAAATTTGAATTTTCCTTTGAAAAGTAATCTGAAAGTTGAAACCACTTCCTCAATATTTATGAATACATTTTCAGGAAACTGCTGATTCGCGTAGTTCATCGGTTATTTGCTGTTGTTTTGTTTCTCTGCGCTGGGCTGGTGAGTGGCTCTCTTCCCACATTCCTTCATGCACCATCTTGTCATGCTGCATTTAAAGAGGGACTGCTATGTAGGTCTGTGGTGGTGCACACCTTTAATCCCAGCACTCAGGGAGCACAGGGAGGCGGATCTCTGAGTTTGAAGCCAGCCTGGTCCAAGACAGCCAGGGATACACAGAGAAACCCTGTCTCAAAAAACCTAAATAAGTGAGTAAGTGGGTAAATACATAAGAATGATCAGGGTGTGTGTATGCCATGGCAACAAGCTCATCCATGTGAAGGAGTGATAAAACATCAAGAGATAAATTGGCAAGCAAGCGATGAGGCGCCTTGAAGCGCCAGTACCAATGCTTAGATCTTTGAGCCAATCCTTGCTGGTGCTGGCCCACTCTGGTCTGTTACCCGTGCTCCCTCGGTTACTACCTTCTCTTGCCAAGATTACAGCACTTCCTTCCTCCTTCTTTAAGTCATGTTTGTCCACCTTTCAGACAGATAAAGTCATTATAGGAATCCAGGTGATAAACTGAGGCAGACACACACGGTCTATCGGAGTCCTCCTATACTCCCTGGCTGCTCATTTCTGTGCCCACAGGCTGGTCTCCAGCTATTCTATCCACAACTGCATCTTTTTGACTAGAGATCCTCTCCCAGAACAAAACAAACAGGCAAACAAAGAAGTATCAGGTTATTAACTCATTTTGCGTAGCTGTGATTGTAATATCTCACAGAAACTAATGAAATGGAAAACAGGTGAACTGGATTTACAGTTGCAGAGGGTGTAAGTCCATCGTGATGGGGAAGGCACAGTGAAGCAGTCCAGTAGGTGGCAGTGAGGTGTGGCGGTGGCAGTGGGGTGTGGCGGTGGCAGTGGGGTGTGGTGTTGGCATGGGGTGTGGCAGTGGGGCGTGGCAGTGGCAGTGGGGTGTGGCAGTGGGGTGTGGCAG